>JAJJMC010003761.1:2242592-2306647 GCA_023531435.1 Papaver californicum | reverse complement strand
ATATATATATATATATATATATATATATATATATATATATATATATATATATATATATATATAAGACATTAAAAATTCATTGTACAAGCATGTGATTGTGGCTTTACCGTCCATTACCTATCAAGAGGGTTAGCACCGTGTACAATTGAAGATCTGGTAACAAAAGAAAAAAAAAGTTATTCAATGACCTGTAAGTTATGATGACCAAACAACTATATGTATATAATAATTTTCCATATATATGTGCATCATTTTCTTGGTACAAAACCAAACAAAACATATATGAGCATGTAGCCTTGGTTACTATTGATCACAATATATTAATTTATGGATATTGATTTCTACTGCTTGGATATCGACATAAAAAATTTAAATCAATGATAAATCATCAAAGCAATAGTGATGCGCGAAGAGTATCAATATAAAAAGATCTAAAAATATTGTCCGAAAACATATCATGGTATAATTGATCAAATATTAAATATTATGGTTTAAAAAATATTTTCATATACATCTTGTGATTTATGAGAAAAACTAAAAAGGTAGCTCTTAGAAATTAGATTTGAGTAAAATAAAAAAATTAAACCTAACTAATTAAGGAAAAAAAATTATTGTTTTGTTTTTATAAAAAAATGATCGATTATGTTTTGTAAAAAAAATCTCAGCGATCAGAGCGTGCTGATAACGTGTTGTAAACTAAAGAAAACAAAAAAATAAAGAAAAGAAGAAGAAGAATTCTTAACCGGATATCCAATTACAAAGGAAATGCTATCTATTTATAGGGAGAAGAGGATGAGAATTTACAATATAATTAAGGGGCATGCACACATTACTACTAGTAGTGGTGGTTACAAAGTAGTGGGGGAAATGAAGAGGTGAAGAGGAGATGAAAAGATGATGGTGTAAGTGAGGTGTAAATCCACCAAATATTTGTTTCATAACAGAACACACTTTTTGTGGTTTCAATTTTTAAGTTTTTTTCTTTGACATGGTAGATGTCACACCCCTATTTTGTTGCTTTTAATTTATCCTGGGCAATAACCGGCAATACTATGGTCCAGTGAATAGGCTTCACCCACAAGTACTCAACCTTGCACACTTGCATCAAAGTATGCATTAGCCTAACTCTTAGGTATTTAACAACGAAAGTTTTCTTTTCTTTTTTCTCTATCTCATAATGCATCCCATAATACATTAGTCTTTGCCATGCATCAATCGCACAAAATCCGCAACAAAATTAACACAAAGTGTATAATGCAACATTCTCTTTATTGCATTAAAGGAAGATAAACAAAACTCATCCACACCCGGACTATGATTTGTCTCACCATTGTGAATTTAACTTTTTAATTCGAGACCAGAGCCTAACCTTCTCTTATCAACTCTTTATCTACCTTTAGAATGCCTTTGCATCATTTATACAATAAAGTTAGGAATGTCAACGGGTTCGGTTTCTATCGGGTACCACTAGACCCGGAACCGGATCCGATTTAAAAAGGCGGGTCCGGGTACTAATCTAGTGGATCCGGAACCGGACCCGATTAAAAACCTAAATACCTGTTAGGTTCGGGTAGTTAATGGGTCTTGAAAATCAATTATATATTTTGATAAATTTATTTTATTTTCTTCGTATTAGTTTAGTCAAATAAATTTTCATATGAAGTTATTGTTAAATTTTTTTTTTTCTGTTAGTCACATTACAATGCAAATAATGACAAGTCCAAATTCACAGTCCCTAGTGTTTTCTCGGAACTTGCTCTGATATCAACTGTGACGAATCGAAAAATTCCGCCTCTAACGCTATGATGCACATGCCAGAACTCACCGATGCGCCACTCATATTGCAGTAACCGGGCCTTAAAGCTTCAGTTCTCACAAGGCAAATGTATTTATATTTGTCGTTCTAAACATGCTTTGGAAGCATGATAATCAAAATGTAGTTTCTATACATAGCTTCAAACCATTCCAACTTACCCTTTGTTCTGATAAGGGTGCTAGGCTATAAAAATCAATGATGATGCTTTTGGAATGCATCACCTACTTATCAGCATTGTCCAGGCCTAAGTCATGCCTTGGACTATCACATAGGCCATTGTAGACCTACTTTATATTTCTTTAACTCTGTTTCAACCATGCATTGATCTTGCTCTTGCCAAGTGTGCAACATCCAGGCATATGCCATCCATGTCGTGTATCTTGATAGGAAGTATGAATATCCATCAAATGGACTACAACTACCTCATCGAGTGTGGAAACAATCATCTTTTGCTTTGCACTGTCGAGCCAGATGATATGAGTTACCAAAATGTCGCAAACACCTCCAAATTAGATGATTTGAGTGACAAAGTGTTGGACCACATTGAAGTGCATTGCGTCTGCCTACGCACCCTACCCGTGCCTTGAGCAGATCAAACACATACCGTAGTTCATCTGAATGGTCATTTGTAATGGGACAAGCAACTTAATCCTATTAAGGCAAAGCTAATATCGATGTTAAGCGCCAATCGTTGCGAGAAGATATGCTTAAGCATATAAAATTTGTTTTACGAACAATTTCCAATATTCATCGCAAATCCGGAGGCCAAGGAATTTTTGCAAGATATGTACAAGGTTGTGTACGAATAATGCCACTTAGTATGCAAATATGCATTCCCAAGTAAGCAACACAGATGAATGATGCTTTTCGCATCATTCAAGCTCCATCAGTTAAACTATAAGGCCTAATGATGCTTAGGCATCAAGTATGCACCATCGTATAGCCAACACCGTATAAACATGCATTAACCTTCAACCAAGCCCCCCCTTCCTATATATGTCTTAAGCTCATTTACACATATTGAGAAAAAGAAGGTAAGTGCCATATACCAAATTCCACCCACTTTCGCGACAAACATAACGATGCCGTAGCATTATAAAATTTCCTCGGGTAAGCTTCATAGCAACATTGATACTTCCTTGAGTACACATCCTCGAGTAAGCTTTATAGCGTTAGTGATGCTTCCTTGGGTAAGCATCACAACATAATAGTGCCTTAACAGTTAACACTATGATGCTTCCTCCGGTAAGCAACATTCGTTAATGTTGTATCCCTTGGTAAAGGCGAAGTATAATGATGTCGTATCATAATGATTCCACTAGTAAGAAAGATACGAAAATATTGTATCTCTGAGCAATACACAAGCTTAGCATCATAATGCCAAGCTGATGCATCACTTGCACTAAGTGTACGTCACAAATTTGAGGTGATGCATTTATCCTAAAAATGCATCACAAGTATGCGTCATCATTAAATAGTGAATTTCGAGACAAGATGTACCACTTTTAAAAAGTGTGCATCACAGGTTTGAGGAGATGCATCGATGACACATTCCAATGTACAGAATACATGCCCAAGATGATGCTCCATCTCGTTCAATAACGCATGCTAGAGTATGCATCATGCGAAAAATACTGGTGTTACAACTACAAACACCCCACAAGTGTCTCAATAAACGTTGTTAACACTTATTACACCCCCTGCGTGAAATGTTAACATTTACAACAACATATACGTGAAAGATATCCAAGCACAAAAAACCCATATATGTCTCAATAAATGTTGTTAACACTTGCAATACCCCCTACGTAAAGTGTTCACATTTACAACAACCTACACGTGAAAGATATTCAAGCACAAAAACCCCACATATGTCTCAATAAATGTTCTCAACACTTGCAATACCCCATATGTGAAATTTTAACATTTACGACAATTTATACGTGAAAGATATCCAAGTACAAACACCCCACAAATGTCTCAATAAATGTTGTTAACACTTACAACGCCCCCTGCGTGAAATGTTGGTACATATTTGTGATAAATTCATGATGGTTTTGGAACATAGTTGCTTGATTTTTTTTGATCCAATATATTATCAAGTACTTAATTTGTATAAACTTTATTAGTGCCTATCCTTAAGATGCAAACAATAGAAACAACACAATAAACACAACTATAAATTGCAAATTCGATTAATACGATTAATACTATAAAGTGCAAATTTTAACCAAAAAACTTTTTGTTCTTGTTTCAAGCAATTTATAGAACAACTGAGATGCACTTTTATTTTGATCTCGAGGTGTGTTCTTATACCTCTTGCTGATTTTTCAACCACTTTTATAGCTTAATCTTCCTTGCAAATTCAATATTCATACACACCCAACATTCCTAACCAGTTGGTTGTATCCTCAGATTAATGAAGTCATGGTAAATTCTGATGGATAAAATAAGGAGTTTTCAGCTAGGTTTGGAGCCATTCTTAGGGACATAAAGGAGAGGTTTTGGATGCAGCTTATGAAGGATCCCATCCTATTTCTGTGATTGCTCATGAGCTACGAGGAGTTGAGCTTGGCTTATTCATGGCTCGAAAAAATGGGTTTAAGATTGTTTGTGTGGGGGTTGATTCGATGATGACTATTCTTCTTCTTAATAAAAAAGATCCTGGTATCTAAATTTTTTTTGGTGTTTTGCTATAGTTTTTGATAAAGTCAGGTTTATGCATTGTTATAGAGAGACAGACCAAGTTGATTATTTGTTGGCATGCTTACATCCTTCTAGTATACATATTGATATGAGGTATGAGGATTTTCTGCCGGAATTGAGTGAGATTGTAAAGAATGGTAGGGAAAGGAAAGTGTACTATTGAGCTTAGCTATTAGTTTTGTGGGTTGCAGGCGTGTTGTCTGCTTGTCTTTTGTTAGTGATTTTTTGTTTTTTGTTCGGTTTTGTGGTTGAGGTCCCTTTAACCTCGCGGATTGTATATATATTAAAAAACCCCGATACCTAGTCATACCCAAACTCTAAAAACTCATTAATATCCACCTTCATCACCCTAAAATAACGGCAGAGACACCATTTTGAGGCTGTTTTCTGCTGATTTTAAAGTTAAAACTCTACTCCAAATTCAATTCAAACTCTATGAGTCTGAAAACCCATTCTTCTTGCAACTCTTCTAATGTTACTTGTCCTTCTTAAATTAAGCTTAAGATTGTTCTTCATTTCCCCCCTTAAAAATAAAGCATATAAATGAAAAGAAAAGGTTTTCCCTATTTTCTATCCCCTTTACTGGCTCCAAAATTAATTTACTTTATAATTATGATTTTTTTTATTTACCACCTACAAAAGTCAAATTAACCTTGACTATGACTATTTACTTTTATTTTTCTTCTTCTTCATTAATTTCCCATGTTCATTAAACAAAATCATTAAAAAACCATCAAGTTGGAAACCCAAGGTTACCTTTCTACTAAATTATTATAGTATACATATTCTTTCACCATTTAATTCGTTGAGACTAGACAAATTAATCAGCTATTAATTGGTAAACTATATCATTATGGAAGATTCCATTATTGAAAATCTATGAAAAATATGCAAACCCTAGATGAATCGAAGATCGATGAAGACTATATTAATTCTATTGAAAACCTATTTTGTGAACAAGGTTTAGAGGTTAGTAAGTAACATTATTAATAATCGATAATCAACAAAATTGTTTTTTTAAGCTTCTGAAGAACTGGTCATCTACTACAAAAGATTGTTAACGATATAAGTTGTCTGGTTATGGACGACTACAGATGATCATAGTTGGCTCGTTGTGGACGACTAACTTTTAAATAATTTTATTTGGCCTACAGTCGGCCAACAATAAACGACTTGAGATTTCTGATATTTTTTCCGTCTTGTGCAATTGTCCAATCGATTATCTCCAAGTAGAATCGGCTGAAGAAGCTATTTCTGATGATGAAAAAGAGGACGAGGTAATTTTTGATATCTTGGACCAACATAATATGGAGGAACCACAACGAATCATTGTTGTTGGTTTTAATTCTAGCACATATAAAAAAGGTTTGTATGTTATGTTTTGCAAGTGATAATCAATTCTTTTTTTGTTTTGTAACGGTGGTGTTGATATATGTTGGGTTTTCCTGGACAATAAGACATTTCCTATGTCTTTTGTAGTCAAAATTTTCCAAACGAATGAAACATGTTGCAGTCGTCCAGACATTATCGATTAGAATCAGTTATAGTCGTCCAGTCCTTAACGACTACACATTTTTTTATGGACACTGACATTTTCTATTTCCCATAATCGAAATTTTCTGACGACATACAAGATGTTAAGATCATACATAAATAATTGAAAAGACTTGTAAGTATACTGAATCAATAATATTTTACATATAATAAACAAGAAACACTGAGTTAAGAGATTACATCCTTGAAAGTAAATTCTTAAATAATAATAAAACATAATATAGATCAGTAATATATGGTCTGACCCTTAACAAATATATTAAACCCATGCATGTTGTCAAAGTTAAAAGCTTTGAACTAACAATTGTAACTTTAGTTGGTATTTTTCTTTCTCTTAAAATTCCTTCTCTTTGTACCAGTTTTGGTTGTCTTGAGGATCTTCAAACTTCCCTCTCTTTGATATGTTCGTTTTCAACATCTTGTTGGCTAATCACACCTTCATTTGCTAGTGGTTGACATGGCTCTTCATTGGTCTTTCCGAATTCTCCCAGTGGCTCATCCCTACGGTAGTTCTGAAGTTTCCATGTAACATCTGGTAAAGTTGTGGAACTTGGTTACGCCGTATCAACGTTTTGGCGTAATGAAAAATTGATGGAATGTCTCCTACAAATTCAGAGTATTATGCATATTTATTGTGATTACCCCTACAATCAAATGATATAAGATTTTGAAAAGTAAAATCCAATGATCGGTTGAAATATATCACTAGTCGGCTAAAGAGAACTGACGATCACGTCGTAGTCGTCCAAATAAAGACGACTGAGAACAGTTATAGTCATCCATCCTTGAACGAATGAAACCTGTTGTAGCCGTACGTAACTGAACTACTGAGTTCATCCATAATCGTTCATAGATGACCGACTAGTTCTTCATGGCATCCAAAAATCAGTCATCTAATGGTAGTCATTCATATTCAACAAATACAATCAAATATTAGTCAACCCCATGTCAACTACTGGTTCTTCATACAACAAAAAAATCGAATTTGAACAACAATTTGATTATACAATCACACAGTTATTAAAAACATTTATTACAATTATTAGGTTTAGATTTTACCTTTTTTTGGAATTGACTTTGCTTGAACAATCAATTGTTTTCGTGGAGGTATCTTTGTGTAGTATATCAACAATAAAATAAGAAGAAAAATGATTATAGGTGGTTAGTGGTGAAAAAGAGGTTGGAGGCGGTACTGGTAGAAAAAAGAGAGAAGTAGGATTTGTTTGATTAAGGTTTTTAATGGTGGGATGAAATGAAGATAGGTAGGATATAAAAAAGTTAAAATATTCAAAGATAGTATTTAGGATTTTTTTAAAATTTATTTGGATAGTACATAAAATAATTGGGGATGGAAATTAATGTGGATGGAAAATAGAAAAAATAGGGATGGGAAATAGAAAAAACCAAAGAAAAAGAACTCAAACCCAAACACTTTGATCTATTTTGGTTTGTATGACACTGTTATTCAATGGACTGCCGATTCAGATATGCAAATAGAGTGTGGGGTGTATGAAGAAGGGTGTACCTTTAAGTTTGTGGGCTGGAAAAACGAATTGTCTAATAGAAATCTTGATTCTTCACCCTTTTTCTCATATCTCGGCTCGTCAAGTTTCATCCCGTATATATAAAAAGAGACATGCACTAGTCCAAAAATGCTACCGTCATTTCGTATGAAAATCAAAAAGAAAATATAGGGTATGAGGAGGGGTATATATTTAGATTTGTGGGCCGGAAAAACGAATTTCCTAATAGAAATCTTGTATCTATCTTCACCTCTTTCTCGTAGCTGGCTCGTCAAGTTTGATCCCGTCTATTTGAAAAGAGACATGCACTAGTCTGAAAGTGCTACCGTCATTTTGTATGAAAATCAAAAAGAGACATCATAAACTCGAATTTGTTTAAATAATTGAGATATAATTTTTGCATATATAATGCTCAAAGAGAAAGTTAAACACACTTATCTATGGCGTCTCTTTTTAAGATTTTTTTCTTTAACATAGCAGGTGTCTTTTATGTATATCGGTGACTTTCGCATGTAAGAAATTGGTTACGAGTTTATTGTTCAATTTTTATAAGTAAAAAATCGGCAGTCACTATAACTACTATTTTCCCTATAGTTTACGTAAAAAATAAATATAATAATTTTTCGGTTTAAGTTGTGCAGTAACAGTAAATATGAGTAAAGTTCTGAAGTATGTCAAGGTGGATGCGTTACTCAGATAATGTCAACGAGCAAGCATACCACAATAATCAAAGTAAGAATAATACGAGTAAAGCAAGAAAGTAAATCAACACTTAACACAAGAGATTTTACGTGTTTCGGCTATGCCTACATCCACGGGGAAATGAGTTTAATAATTTATTAAGTATTTTGGTTTGGCTTACAAGTGAGAATAGGAAAGCTACAATTACAATGAAATAACTAAACTTAGGGATTTCTTCTCTCTCTTGGCTCTAGCAAATGTTCGACCTCTTCTCTTGAGATCAAGTTTAGTATTCATAAACTTTCTCCTTGCTAGTTATCTTTACTTGTGCAGCTGACTGATACGTCCCTTTCTTGAGCCTATTACGATCCCACTAAGGATCTCGATCCGCTGAGAAATCTCCACCTGTCTCTGCGCTACTGACTCGGTATTTAATGCTGAGTGGAATCCAGCCCTACGCCTGACATCTATGATAAAAGCTACGCCTAGATGACGTCAAAAGATAATATGCGGATCTTCCACATCTCCTCATCGAGATGTGGTAAAGTGAATCAGGCAAGGATTCAGTGCATCTCATTGATTCCATGCTTCTCGTATGTAACATAATCATGGTGTGGATCTGGGCTCCAAATGGCGCCACGTGTCAATCAAAATATTTGTATTCACAGTTTTCCCCTTTTCTTTCGTATTCTACAAAGGGTAGAATGAGAAGCAAAAATACCCACACCTGCCGATATTTAGCAGGTTTCCCACGATCTGCTCCAACTTAGATTCGTGCAATCAATTTTCCCTAGGATCTAGGACCGACTAGGCCTTGGATGTCCCCCTTTATAAAAGGAATACTTTGGAAAGAGAACAAACATTTATTTTTGCTCTTTCTCTCATCTTCTTCTTCTTTAAGTCTTTTCGCTCCCTTTTTGCTGAAGCTGTTCATCTTCAGTGTTCATCATTTCCTAAGAAGTTATTAACCCAGCTTTTAGGAAAATACCTCACTTAGGATTAGATTTGTGTGCTTCCAAAATTTTAACGGATTATTTTGCTTCTAAATATCTATCATTAGAGATGCTTGATCCTAACAATGTGCAGGTTACCCAAGTTGAACCCATTAAGGTTCCCAATTTTTCTGTTCAATATATACTTCCAAATGTAGAAAGAACTAAGTGTGGGGGTAACTTCTTTATGATAATAGTTTCACTAGTACTATCATATGCTAACATTTGTGTGAAGTTGTTATTAGAATTGCAGATTGTTATCTGGGCAGATCCCCAGATTTTCAGATTATTGGTATACAAACAATAACCAGAAGGTCAGGCTGAGGACGTTAAGCTAAGCGTTGCATGGGAGGAAACCCATTGGTTTTGTATTTCTATCTTCATCTTTTGATTTTTATTAGTTTTGCATATCATATTAGGAATTTCGTATCTTTATTTTACATTGGAAGAATCAATTTACATTAAGGACAATGTAAAGTTTAAGTATGGGGGAGTATTTGCATATAAAGTTTTTAGCTTTCGTTTTTTTAGTTTTTGCATGAACCTCTAACTTTTAGATATTTAGAGTCACTTTGTATACTTCTAGCTAAGTCTACATACGGAGTTCTTACCGAAATAATTGAACTTAGAAGTATTAGAGAACTACATTCGGAGTTCTTAGTTGTTGAGAGGTAATACCGACAAAAGGGACTTAAACTTCTGGTAGAGAATATAGTATTAGAGAAGTTGATCACTCAATACCCATGAGTGAGGCACCAAACCTTCAATTTTCCGTTTAAAGTGTTTCATCTGCGCAAACTCCGGGTAGAATGATGAGCTACCCAACCTCGCACCAATTCCAGCACTACTTTTTGATCTCTTGAGTGCTAATTCTATCAATCATGAGGGTTTCATCAAAATTGCTAACTCTATCTTGTAGTCTTGTTTGCAGTTGACATAATTCTCTCGACAACAACAGGTCCATAGAAACACCATTAACATCAACAAGCGAAGCATCAAATTTCAAAGGAAAGTTTAAGACGTTCAAGGTTTACAAGCAACGATACAAGAAAGAGAAAATTTCATATTCAAGTTAAGCAAAAATATAATGAGCAGAATTTTATATACATGCTGAAGACTTATGTACAAGAGCGAAATAAATCAAAAGATGAGAATTAGTGAAGTTTATGATATCAAGACAATACAAGTTGTGAAGAATCAAGTGGTAAAGTCCTTATCCCACGACCATAATAGTTTCATTATCTATTTTATTTTCATTTTATATTTTATTTAAAGTCATAAATAAATAAAATAAAAAAAAAAAAAAAAAAAAAAAAAAAAAAGAGTGTTTTATATTTCTTTAGTGTATATTTGTTTTTGTATTCATTTGATAAGGTCGTGGGGAAGAAGAAATATATAAAGAAGTTTCAAACAACAAGGAATTGAGAAAAAGAGTTACAAATTGTCAAGGTTCTACGAAGTTCAAGAGTTCATCATTAACAGTTGAAGACCGAAGACTGAAGCCGTTTCTATTGGATGCTGTAAGAGTGGTGCTGATTGCGAATCGGGTGAGAAGGTCAGTAAGCGTTCCCATCCTTACATAGTGGTTGATTTCCTTTCTTAGAGGCCCCTCATAAAAGTAAAAAAGAAGTTATTTTTCGTCCCACATTTATATGGGATAACATCTTCATATAATTCGGAAGGTTTCTTTTCTTTCCCACCATTTAACTTGTGCAGGATTTCTATCTTCACTCCTTCCTGCACACATGTGAGAACCATAAAATGCGTCTTTTGAATGTCAGTTTCATAAAACCCTATTGGTGTGGCAGAACTCATTCGATCACTCTCGATGATGGATTCTTTCATATGGTGGTTTTTTCCTAACTCAAGAGTTAAGCATGTGAATAATGTTCTTTGACACTTCTAACTTCTTATTTCTTTGCATGTGCAGAAACTTTATGTCCTCGTATTTCTTTGGATGCATGTGCTCTGGAATTTTTGAAAGTTGGAATTTAGCTTTTGTGGGTATACCTCTTGTAAACCCTTACGAGACTATAACCCGTCCACTAGGGACACCTAGGGGTTTAAAGGCTTGTTACACATGCTAAGTGTAACCATATCCTCAACGAAATGAAGTTTTTGTATTTTAGTTTAGTTTAGTTTAGGTTAGTAGTTTGATCGAGGACTAGCAAAAGGAAAGTGTGTGGGAATTTGATAGGTGCATTATTTACATTAGTTGGATGCTCTAATTCATTGCTTTATTGTTAGTTTTCATATTATTATACGTTTATTTTGTTTGTTTATGAGTTTTTTAGGAGTTTTGAAGTATATTCAACCAAAGAAGAAGAAAGGTGTTCATTACAAATGAAATGATCAAGGAAGTTGAGTTCTACATGAGAATAAGGGTCAAAGACAAATTCTACTCATTCAAATTCAGGAGTTTTCTTAATACCATCTTGAAGAGAACGAGAATACAAATTGAACGCAAAAAGGATAAGGTCATTCCGAGTTTGAACAAAGAAGTTATAGACAAAACAACCGAGATAAAGAAAAGGTCACTTTCAGCCTAACAATCGGCATTTCTCAGAAGCAACACATCTATGCCGATTGTGACACAAAAAAAGGCAGAGAATTTGACCTACAGTCGGCATTGCTCATTAGAAGCACAACTATACCGACTGTAGCAAGTTTTATGGCAGAAAATAACACTAACAGTCGACATTGCTCATTAGCAGCAAATCTATGCCAGCTGTAAAAAATTTAGTGGCAGAAAGTTAGACCAACTTTCAGCATTGTTAATGGGGAAACATCTATGCCGACTTTGGAAAGCCCAAGAGGTCCGTTTTGACGCGTTTTTGAATCCTAAGAGGAGGAAACCCATTCCCGAAAGGATTCTAAACCCTAGAAGGAGTGGATACTTGAGGGCCAAGCATTGAAGGATATAAAAGAAGACATCTAAGGCTCAAACAAGACATCTCTTAATATAGATCTGAAAACAATCTTCTACCTCTCATATCACATCTTCTACATCAAAACCCTAGGGTTTTAACCATTCTTATTCTTTGTATATTTTCCGTGAGTTTTAGTAAACCTATGATTAGCTAATTCTTTTATTGGTTGGGGATGTAGTTGGAAGTCCTAAACTTGTGAATCAATCTGGCTTATTATTATTGATATTCAAGATCTCTTTTTATCGTTCATGTTCTACTTTTAATATTGTCATGTATGATTTGAGGATGCATACTAAGTGAACACATATTCATATCTAAAGCTAAACTAGGGTTTGGAGACACAGAATAGTCGATAGACCCGATTACAAGTAGTATAGTGTGATTACCGATTGTATTCAAAACCTTCGTGTGATCGCATGTAGAAGCTTGACCAATGTTAAATAGAATACTCGTAGTATTTATATTACGTTGATTAGTCTAATTCAAGGAACCTAACGCCCTTAGAGGATTAAACTTAATAGAACGTTGCGTTGGGTTGTTCGCTGAGCAGTATTCACATATTCATTATTATGGTATGTGATGACACAAGGAATTTACCAGAGTATGCTCTCGATGGGGTGTTATAGGGTTATTGGTATGACGAAAGATTGGATGTTGATGTTAATCGATTGTGGAGCATGATTGGTGACGGAAGATGAAACCTCTAACCAATATTTTCTTCCCTTAATCTCAACCTTTATTTACTTTGTTTTTATTAGTATAATTTAGATTAGTAATTCTACAACTTCCCCTTGGTTACATAATAAGTTGAAAAAAAATAACAACTCATAACTCCTCATGGAAACGATTCTTACTACCGCTATATTACTTGTTAGTATTAGTGGGAAATATCTTAATTAATTTGTGCGCAAATGATACGCATCATAGGTTGATCCAATCTCTCTAGCAAGAAGGGGATGTCACTAAGGATATAACTCGTAAACACGAATAACATAGGTTAAAACGTTAAAGAGCATGACTGGCATACAATTTATAAAAGTTGTTCCAGTGGCCTTTTAGAGGAGCTATGGTTCACAGGTCTGAGATCTCTTGTATTAGATTGGGCTCTAAGCTAAGAGGGTTGAGTTCAAAATTACCTCTCAACCTAGATATAAAATAAAGTGAATAGATATGGATAATTGGAAGCCACCATCTTATACAGGACAAAAAAATGAAGTCAATACAAAAAGAATGAGGTCAATCAGACGTCGGATGAATGAGTTATGGCCAAAATGGTTAAGAAAGGAAAAAAAAAAATTCAGAAGCACTTACGGCCAGAAAATTTCCCAACTCGACCTAGCCGTAAGTGATCCTGAAAATCACCAAAAAACTCATATTTAGTTACGTCTAGGTCATGGGAATAATTCCTAGTCGTAGGTAAAGTGTTTGACACATTTTTGGAATTCTAAAACAAGAAAAACCCAGTCGCAGAAGAAATATAAAAATATCATGAGCACTATATAAGGAGACCCCCAAGACATTAAGAAGACACCTTTTACATCACTATTGCAAGCTTGGGAGGAGAATCAACCAATAGGAGAAAAAGCTAGGGTTTCAGAGCGATTTCATTATCGTAACAATTTCTTTTCTATTTTCTCATATGTATGACATGGGTATTACTACATCTATGAGTAGCTAAAAACCTAAGTAATTGAGGATGAATTCTAGATTTTATACATGATTTGAGTTATTATATGAATCTATTTTGAAGTTTTTCACATAATTATTGTTTGTTTTTACCATAAGAACGTTCATGCTTGATTGATAGATTGTTTAGGATGCCAACTAAATTGATTTGTTAATTAATCTAATGCTAGTAAGAGTTAGGATATCCGTAATTGTAGAATAACATCTTACACAAGTAGAAAGCGTGAGACCTTGCAGAGGGATACTGTGGAGCAATCGCCTGTGAAGACAATACTAGAAAGTGAACCGAGCGTACTGAGTTTAGTAACTGAATTGCACCTTGAGAGCGTACTTCGTGGTGGTTCAGACGGATAGAATCTGATGACTAAGTGTAACTGTTATCCAGTGATATAAGGAGTTTTGGGGATAACTAAGCATACCTACTATTCTATGTTGGTGACAATATGTGATTAACGATGAATATATGAGTATACTAACTTGATGAATGTCTAGTAACGAAGAAGGATTCCTCAATCATATCTCTCTACTACTTACATTTTAATCTTTTAATTATTTTCTTATTTTCTTTGCTCAAAACCTAAACAAAACCCCCTGTGACACTTTAAACAACTAAATCTCCTTACTCTCTGTGGGAAGGAACTTGATTTCCATTGATTTCACTGATCTCCTTCTTTTTTTTGCTTTCCTCCCTAAGATCAATCTTTCCTTCACTTTTTCACTTTATTGTTTTCGCCCTAATACAATTGTTGTTGGAAAAAATATATCTGGGTTCAATATATCTTTTTGGTGTGCTATACTAATATACAAATGGTGTAGGATGAATACAAGGTGTTTTACTCTAGTATAGTGGATGCCCTTGCAGATGACATATTTATTGATGGGAATGAGGTGATGATGCCTTGCTAAATATGGACTTTGAAAAACTTGTAAAGGCAACACTAGAGAAACTAGCTACCAATATTCAATCATTGACATTATTGAAGAATTTTCAAAACCCACGACCAAAGATGAAAAAAAAAACTACTACAGTGTCCTGGACTAGATCAATTTAGTAAAAGAACTCAAAAGTAGATACATTGATGATCAAAAGAACCAAATGTCGACATACTAACTGAAGTATCATTTGATGAGTTTGAACAGATGAACCTCGTCACTTAGATGATATCAGAATCATCAAAATCATCTTAATTGAAGAATTTAGAATCAGCAAGCTCATTCAAATCAGTACTACTGGAAGCAGCTTCATGGTCATCTTCTTTTCTGACAACCCTGTCTACGTCAATGCCGGCGGCATCCATTCTAATCTGTTTATCATCAGCAACCATCTTCTTTAACACTTCAATATCCCCCGTTCTTATAATACGATCGTATTGCTGCTGTCGACTCATAAGTGCTGACTTCAAAAGATTTATTTCTTCATCTGTATTCTTAATTTTAACCCACTGGTTCATTAAATGACCTGCAATACTTTCAACAGTTCTTCGTTCATTATTAACTTCATCGACTGAAAGATATTTCATATCCTGTGTAGCACTTCGAAACATACCATTATAAGCTTCATTCAGTCTTTCCTTTTTTTCTTCACAATTCTTTAACTCTAATTTTTTCGAATTAATCGCCCTATTCATCTCTACTAATAATCGTAAATGTGCGTACTTATCATCATGCTGACGAGAACTACTCCCTGTTTCAGTGATACTCGATCCTGGATTACCACTATTATCACCTTCTTTAACATTTTCTTGATGAACATCGTAACTATTTCCTGATTCTGTAATACTAGTAGGAACACCCAGTTCTTGATTTTTACCAGTATCATCTTCTTGATGTTGGTGACAACTACTCATTGTTTCAGTGCTAACACTAGTACTCGATTCTTGATTTTCAACATTGTTATCTCCCGGATTGAAATTAGTAGTTTCCTCCTCCAAACTTGAATGTTTGCGTTTTCTTTCAACTGGAGGTTCTTTATCTCTTTCCATTGTAACCCAGAGATTTTCTTCAGATGAGAATCTTGAATAGTTGAATGTTATCAAACTTTTGTATCGCTTTACAGAAATTGATTGATTACGGTATTGGTTTCTTTACAAGGTATTAGTTTGTCTTATTAATGGGAAATTCTTGATGAATTTCTCTGATAGAGATTTTGGGGGGAATGAATTAGGTTTGTAGAGAGGGAGCAAGAATAATTTGATTCCTCTATGACTTTAATATATTGTAGTAAATGGTTCGTGCTCAAACGGTTTAACCGCCTTTCACTTTTCAAGCAAGATTTTCGCTCTCAATGTTTTCAGCTGACTACCATTGGAAAATAAGCTATTTAGCCGTTGGTACCCATAAATGATCAATATCTAGATTTAGTACCCAACACTTACTCATCATCTAGATTTGTTAATTGTTACCCAATACTTTTAAAATTAAGGGATGGTATCCGTTAACTGTCAAGTCAATCCTTGACCAAACTATGTTAGTATTTTCATAATAGATCGACTATAATTATCTTTTTATCCCAAATATTAATAACAATTACATTACAGACAAAAACGTTAGTTAAATAAGTAGTTACACGTCTCCCAATATTAACGACGTGTGAAAATGAACGACCACAATCGCATGCAATGTTGTTGGAGGAAGAGAATCGTTCCCAATTTCTATTAATCTTTTTCTTCCCTGCAAAAATTACATCTAGGATTAGAGCTTTTTCACAAGTATGAAGCTAGCCTTTGGTTCTTAAGTTAGGGCTATAGTTAATTGATTGAAAGGAGAACTCGGGTTTGAGCTAGATTTTCATTTGGTATAAGATGTATAAATTTTTGAAAATCAAAGCTGAGGTTTATGTTGTGTTCAAAGTTTAGGGGAAATTAAATTGAAGGTTTGATTGATTTGAGGCGGTGGTGATATTATTATTGTGTAAATGAAAATAGATGAAGAACTTGAAGAATAAGAAAAATTGATGCCCAACAACTCAGATTCTAAGCAACAAAAGTTAATCTTAGAGAAGAATATAAATAATCGATTCAACAAATTGCAAAAACCCTTTTTTTAGATATTTCAAATCGAGCCGAAGAAAAATCAATAATTCATTATATTTGGGAATCTCTTAAAAATTCTAATTAAGCAATGGAATTAGATAAAACCCATTTCAAAACCGTTGTATGTAAATGCTTCAAGATCGTAATCAAACAATGGAATAAGGTAAAATCTTATTAAATCAATGCTTCAAATCGTTTCAAATGTCTCACTTTACTTGATCATGATATTCAAAACAATGAAACCTTAAATGGGTATTTAGATAGATGTAAGAAACTTATCGATCTCAGGTAATCAGCTGATGAGTTAGGTAGAAAAAGGAAATTGAGAAATGAGTATAGATTTTATTTTGTTTTTAGAGAATATTCTGCCGGAAGTTCAGTCTTCAAGGGATATGCTTTATTAAAGCCGGAAGTAGGAGGAGGAAGAAGAAAAAATGCTAGTTGGAGTGTAAAAGAGGTGTTTTTTCAATAAACTCATTTGAGTCGTTGGATCAATCGAATTCTGACCACATGATTAAATCATGTGATAACAGCCAATTAACACAGTTAAATAATAATTTTATTAACATGATGTTTGGTCAACGGTTTGACTTGACAGTCAATGATGGGTCCAGGTACTATTCTTTAGTTTTGAGAATATTGGGTACTAAATCTAGGTGTTAGTTATTTGTCGGATACCAACAATTAAATAGCCCTTGAAAAATTTATTTGTTAAAACAACCCGTAGAGTAGTTACGAGCACATATTTAACGTAATAGTAAAACGGACCGAATTTTTCATTTTTTTGAAGGAAAAAAATTAAGATTTTATTTAAAAAAATAAAAGGAAAAAAAAGGAAAAAACACATTCTAATGTGGTGAAAAAAATAACGGAGGAGCCAAATCATGGGACAAACAACTTAGGCACCAACCAAAGCACCCAAAACCCCAAAACAAAAAAGTACTAACAATAGCCTAACGACCAGCATGATCGCAACTATTAGTTATTCTTGGTTGAGGTTGTCTTGCCTCGACCTAAATTAACATTGATATAATTCCCATTCAGATTTACTACATCATCGCTTTTTTTTTTTTTTTTTTTTTGAGATGAAACATCATCGCAGTCTTCTCCTTTGATTGTGAATATTGTTATTTCAAGTATATAATGACATAGTTAAATTTAAGAGAATTTTTTTTCGTATTTTGCCGCATATGACGATCAAAATTAGGACCATCATATTAGTTTCACCTTGATAAGGTGAGTGTACCAAATGTGAAAAAGTGAAAATGATTATAGATTTTAATAGTATATCAAATATAATAAAAATTTTATATATATATATTTAAAACCTTAATTTTATCGTCCATAAAGAAACCCGAGTCGGAACGAGTCATCAAGATACCGAGTCTAACGGGTGAATGAATCCAAAGAAATGGATGGACATCTGGTCGTCAGAAGTTACTACTAAGTTTTTGATGAAGTGACGTGGTGCAATCCTGGAAGAGAATTAGATGAAGAGAAAATAAGGTCAATTTCCTCCATGTGTTCTTCGTTGACCGACTATTTTGAATTCTAGCCGTTTGGAGAAATTCAAATTTCAAATAACTCTTTTAAATATGATCTCAATTCGTTTTTGTGCCCTAATTTCTCATCTCTCTCATACTCTAAACCCTAAATTTGTGCAACAAAAATAATTACAGCATATTTTGAATTCTAGCCAGTTGGAAAAATTCAAATTTCAGATAATTTTTTTAAAGGGATTCCCAATATGATTTTGTTCCCTAATTTTTCATCTCTCACAAACTCTAAACCCCAATCTTCTTCAACAAAATTAAACGCATCTTTTTTTTTCACAAACAACAACATCATTAAGACTATCTTTTCTACAAAATATAATTTCAAAATAAAAACCTTATATTTTCAAGAAACAAATTAATCATGTTTGTTATTCACTTATGTTGTTCTTTGTTCATCATAGCATATCTCTTTGCATTTCTGTTGAGAAAAACACCTAAATCATCTGCTTCTGAATATGTGGTGAATCTGATGAAGAAAAACAACAAAAAAACCTCCATTTTTGCAATCACCTTTGAAGAAGAGGTGATCACGACAACTGTTACATTAAACCCCCGTGGTTATAAATAGCTGGTTACTCGGAGAAATGATGAGGAACAAACCCAAAGTTTGGATTGCATTCAGAGTGGTTCCTTCACCCGAATATATCCAAGGTACTCCTATAATGGCACTGACACTATGCATCAATCATTCATGTCTAATTTTTAGATTAAATACAACCCAATCTATTCTTTTTCCTCTCATCATGGTATTTCAAGAGACGAGATGTATATGTTTTGGTTTGGACATTATTGAAAGAATTAAATTCTTAGAATTTTTATATTATGATGATTTTTTTCTATTTTGCATATGCGTGTCTTTTTTGCGTATAAGTTTTATTTTTTTGATTTAGAGTTTCTTTTTTGCATAGAAATATTAGCTAGTAGTTAATCTGTTAATATATAAGTATTATAAAAAGTAGTAAAAAAATCATACCAAAACTCGATAGTGTATTTAATATTATCTTAATATATTTATTATGTGTATTAATATTAACTTAATTTTAAAAATGTGTCACATGTGTTAAAACACAATATAAAAAAAAATAATTAAATCTTGAAATATTTTTTAATAGATATTGATAAATATTTACAAGAGGGAGAATATGGCCTAACATCTCCTTACACTTAGTGGTAGCTACAATAATACCAAAATATACGGGTAACCACATATTTTGAAAAAATTTAGGTGTAAACACCAATTAGTAGTTTTATACTAAACACTTAATTTTTATTTATCTTATTAAAGCTTCTTATTAGGTTGTCTCTTCTTTTTTTTGTAGCGTGATTGTGTAAGATCTTCTGTTGCTAGAAAAGACCCAGGAATAAAAGATGAAGTGGATCCTTCGTTGTCAAATCATCCTTACGTTGATAAGGTAGTTTTTATGAGAAAATACCATTGATATTCTTTGTTGGGTTGTGATAATTTGTATAATTCAAACTCTCATTCTTTATTTTGTCCATTGTCATAAATGAGGTTTATTGGAAAATGACAGATACACGAATATATGATATCACTCTCTTCGTTTTATACTTTGCTGAAAAACAACTCCTTCTGAAAGAAAAGAAAGTTCGTTCAGCAGTCAATTTTTTACCTAATATTAGTGTGTTAAATGAAGAAGAAAATATTGACAAATACAAGAAAAATGACAAAAATAGGAAAAGTAACATATCACCCAACGAAAAAATTTAGCTTTACATTATTGAATTATAAAATTGTTACAACAATTTAAATTCTCATACAAAATTAAGGAATATATATATAACTTTATAGCAAAAAAAAAAAGAATGAATAAATCCAATATGTAACTGAGAAGAACATTCCAATTTCCGGTTTAATAAGGAAGTAAGAAGTAAATGATTCATACGAAACAAGGCCACCACACCACCATCACCTTCGTCCAAACATCTAAAAACATTTATCCATAACATCAAATAACTGATAAATCCAATTGATCTCAGAAATATCCTATCTCATAAACCTATCCCACCAAGCATCATATGGAAAATTTCTATTGAAAATTGAAACTTGATAATACCTTAAACATTATAATTCCGGATATCAACCATTCGTGTAGGGACCAATGTTAACCTATATTCTACTTCTAAGAGCATCTCCAATAGAAGTTGTAAATTTTATTTTTTTTATGATACATAGGATTTTATACCTCCAATTAAGATAAATTCATCTCCAACAGTAGATCCTACAAAGTAGGAGGGATGGCATACTAAATAAAAAAGTTTTTTAAAAAATCTTAAATAGACCTCCGAAATGACCACCATGTCATATTTTTTTTTTTAATAATTATTTAAAGTAAAATTAAACGGCTAAGATTTGATCACATAATATATTCTAAGGGTTAAACTCGTATACTGTTAGAGATAATTTATTAACTACAGGGTCCTATATTTACTATATGTGTAAACCCTCCTAAATAAATTTCTTAATAAGACTTCCACGTAGGATTTTTTACACCCGCTATTGGAGATGCTCTAATACTCTAATTCTTCAAACAATTTTTAAACCAAAAATTATACATATCGGCTCTTGAAATACCATGATGAGAGGAAGAGGAATAGGTTGGGATGTACTTAATCTAAACATTAGACATAAATGATTGATGCATAGTGTCAATGCCATTATATGAGTGCTTTGGAGATTTTCGGGGTGAAGGAACCACTCTGAATTAAATCCAAACTTTGGATTTGTTCCTCATCAATTCTTTGAGTAACCAACTACATATAACCCTGGGCTCTAATATAACAATTGTCGTGATCACCTATTCTTTAAATATTATTGCAAAATGGAGATTTTATCATTGTGTTTCTTCGTCAACTTCATTACATATTTAGGAACGGTTGATTTATGTGTTTTTTAGAACAAAAAAGCAAAGAGATATGCTACAAAGAACAAAGAACAACATAAGTGAATAACAAACATGATTAATTTTGTTTCTTGAAAATTTAGGGTTCTTGAAATTTTATTTTGTATAGAAGATGGTCTTGATGATGATGATGTTGTTGTTTGTAAAAGAAAAACTGTTATTAATTTTGTGGCAGAAGATTGGGGTTTAGAGTCTGACAGAGGTGAGAAATTAGGGAACAAAATCAAATTGGTTTAAAAGAGTTATTTGAAAGTTGAATTTTCCCAAACAGATAGAATTCAAAATAATCGGTTGATTTTAAAATTTAAATTTCCCTAAATAGCTAGACTATAATTAATTTTATTGCAGAAGATTAGGGTTTAGAGTTTGAGAGAGACAAGAAATTAGGGTACAAAAACGAATTGGGATCCAATTAAAAGAGTTATTTGAAATTTGAATTTCTCTAAACGGCTAGAATTCAAAATAGTCGGTCAACAAAAAACACGTGAAGGAAATCAACCTTCTTTTCTCATCTAATTCTCTTCCAGGATTGCACCATATCACTTCATCAAAAATTTAATAGTAACTTCTGATGACCAAATGTCCATACATTTCTTTGGATTCATTCAACCGTTTACTCAGTATCTTGATGACTCGTCCCGAGTTTCTTTTTAAAATTAGAGTTTTTTTTAAAAAAAATCAATATATAAACATTTTATTACATTTATATACTTACTTATTAAACTTCTGTAATTATATTCACTTCTTCATATTTGTTTCACTCACCTTATCAAGGTGAAACCAATATAATGGTCCTAATTTTGATCGTTACATGCGGCAAAATATGGAAAGTTCTTTTTTTTTTAAATTTAACTACGTCATCACATTTTTATCTTTTTGTTTTGTTTTTCTTCTAGATATAAAACATCATCGCAGTCTTCACCCTTGATTACGAATATTGTCATTTCTTTTCATTCGTTACAAGTATATAATTTGAGCTTCTAAAAACAAATGCGGTTTCACTATACCAATATTATTGATAATGTTTTTTTTTATATATAAACAAGCATTTTATTATATTGATATACTTACAAATTAAAATCTCTAATTATATTGACTTCTTCACATTTGGTACACTCAACTATATGACTGACCTTATCAAGGTGAAACCAATATAATAGTCCTAATTTTACCTGGCTAAATTGAGGCATAATCTTATTATCCGAAGTCTACTCGATAAGTTAAAATATGGTCATTTTGAAG
Organism: Papaver californicum; assembly: GCA_023531435.1. NCBI lineage: Eukaryota > Viridiplantae > Streptophyta > Magnoliopsida > Ranunculales > Papaveraceae > Papaver > Papaver californicum. The sequence continues at coordinate 2,284,008 of JAJJMC010003761.1, read as the reverse complement.
TAATTTTAGAGGCCCCTTATCCACCTATTTTTTAAGTTGTGTTAATTGTTAATGAACTGTGCTAGTTTTGAAGTTAATTAATGTTAATGAAACTTCAAAACATGAAAGAAATTGAGAATTTTTTGATTTATTTCTAAGATCATTAAACTAGAATCAGTGGATATGACGTCTCACGTATGCCGATTTTGGGTTGATGTTCTATACTCACGAAGAACACTAGGAATCGATAGGTATTGCTTTATATAAATGTCGATTGTGACGATCAGCCGATGTAGATGTTCTTATTAACCGATTGTGCTACACTTTTTTAAAGAAAAATATCACCCATAGTTTTAGGAAATCAACACATTACATAGTTTAGAAAATTAGTGTATTACATAATTTATTAAGCGTATTCTTGAATCTCGCACATTAATACATCGCTAATGAACCTTCGAGCATGTTTGTTCAACATGATATATATTTCCTTGCATGCATGAACATTCTTTCCCATTTCGTATTCGCCAGCGACTATGAAATTGTTCGACCTGAAATTAAATAAATTACACATTAGTTTGCAAACATCAAACGATGAAATAGGGATAAACATATCGAATTACTCACTTTCTCTATGAAAATCTTGGGGATGATGGTCGGTAACCATTATTTTAAACGCTAAGTATCTCCATATGTGATGTTTAGGATTCCCATTGCACTCATAAATGAATTCTTTAACTCTCTTCCAAAACATAGAAAAAAATTTATCCGAACGTTGGTGGAAGACGAGAATGAACGATTTAACGAGCTTCATATCTTTTTCTGGTTCCCATGTCATTTTCCCATCTCTATTTGGATAGCGGATGAAGTGTGAGTCAATAAAAGGTGCAAGTTTGGGGAAAATTAGGTCTTAGAAAGAGGCCCTCTTATATAAAGGAAGACCCAACGACTAGTTTTTTTGAAAAAGTCAAAATATGAGTGAAATAATTTGGCACAATCAGTCGATATATGTATCCACGCAGACTGATTATGGCTAAACAAAATGTTGAAAAAAGTGTCTTATGAAAATCGGTCGATATATATGTCCATGTCGACCGAATTCAGGCTAAAAAAACACTAGAAAATTGGCTTTGTCTCTAAAAAGAATCGGTCGATACAGATGTGCACATCGACCGATTGTCTCCTAAAAAACAACTAGAAAAATTGGTGTTTCCTCTATATAGAGTAGGTCGATATAGTTTCTCATAACGACCGATTGTAACCTAAAAAACAAACAGAATATTTGCATTTTCTCAGCCTTACAAAATCGGTCTATATGAATGTATATATCAATCTGTAATCCTGACAAACTTATAGTATGCTTTCCCCAGAATCAGTTGATACGTATGGCCATATCGACCGATAGTAAACTTGTAATTTTTGCCAAAAACTATAATATGTTGATATATATGTCCACGTCGACCAATTGTAGCTTGAAAAACTTCCAGAATACCTGTATTTTTGGACCAAATTGTAGTTCTTTTGTCGTGTCTTAGCCAAACAAGACAATTTTAAAACCAACAAAATTCATTCAATCATAAACTAAGTAACATGTTTTAATTCGAAAATAACAAAGTTAAAGACATAAGTTTTTACTCCATAGTTAAAAGAAATAAGTTTAAAAGACAAGAATCCATTCATTCATGTCCATGATCAACATCAACACCGCGTTCACCACGACCATGACGCCCTCCACGACCTCTCACCTTGTTTAGCATGTCGTTCTGGAACTCTATCATTATCGCCACAATCATGTTAGTCATCTTTGTCGTGGCCCTTGCTTGATTCATCCCGATCATTCTTTCTCACTCTGGTTTTTCTCGTTCGCCCTGTCTCCACTGTTTTTCAATACATAACACCATTTTTTTCATCATCCAGAGTGTTGTATTCTTCCTTTTATTATACTCAACATTTATCCCCTTCTTAAATAGGCTTTTGCATTGTTAATCAAATATGTGATTCATCTTCTTTGTTTCAGTTCAAACAACAAACATTAACCAGTCATTCTAAAACCTTAACAAACCATAAAAGACTACAATACGTACCAGAACATTAAGATCTCTATCTCGTTCCTTGATTAAGGGCCTATCATATATTCGTATCGCACGAGTATGCGAAACATTGAGATACCACGCCATGTAATCCGGAGATACCTCATAATCTGAGTTCGGAGACCTACCCATTTGAACTATGGAGTACCTCCTTTGTTCTCAATCCATCGATGATGGTAAAGGATCATGAACAACCACAAGCCTTGGACCATAATTTGTACTTTTGTTGAAAAGAGTTAATGGGGATATCTTGTACACCATCATATTTTCTCGCCACTCTTGTCGGTTTGTACAGTACATAGCCTTTGGGGTAAAACGGAGGTCCAAAATAATGTTGTTCCTGGCACCCATCTTTCCTCTAGTTCTTGTTTGTAAGGGTCAAAAACAATATTTGTAGACGTCAAGTTGTCCAATTGCTGTCTCAAATCCAGAAATTCCTTCTACAAACTCTTCGTTTTGCCATTGAAGGAGTATCGGTTCCAAAATAAGCATCGTCCCATTTGTTTTTCTCATGATCCCTTTTAGCAAACTTTGGGAAGTGCAAGTATATACACACATGCATCAACATACGATTATAGGTGAGAAAAACAAAGACTAAGATAAACAAAATGCAATAACTACACCACTTGAACTACCTGCAGAAGAGCCACATTCCCTCCAACTTGATTCCTATGTACCCTAGTGCACTTTCTCATCTTGTTCAACAAGTATGAAAGGCACCCATTTCCCCAAGAATAATAATGAACTTTGTTCAATGGTTTCACTAACTGAATGTAGTTGGCATTCACACGAGAACCGAAAACGTCAGGGAAGATAGAGATCCCAAGATGCAGAGGATATATACGGGTTTGTATCATTGATACGGTCATGAGTCTTCTCACCTTTTTATAAAGCTCCACTATTCCATAGAATCGTTCCCTCAAGCTATTGAGATGTAATATTCTCTTTCTGACCAGCTACTAGCAACTCCGACTTGGTATTCTTCTTATTCCAAAGAAATACCCTCGAAGTGAAATTGTTAATGTTCTCCTAACTAAGATCATTCACGTAGTCGGGGCCCCTTACGACTTTACCTCTAACACAGAGACACGTGATCAACTGTACATCATGCAGAGTTATTATCATTCCCTAAACGTAATATACAACATCTTTGTTTTTGTGTAATATCTCTTGCAGAAGGCAGAAACAAGGGGTTTGTCATATCCAACCACCAAATTCTTTATTGCAGTCAACAACCCTAAAGCATCGATATGCTGAATAACTTGGGGTGCTTCTTCAGACAGTGACCATGAAATTATTTTACTTACTGACAATTGGTGTTTTAGAAGATGCACGACATCGGTGTGATCCTAAATAACATATCACAAAAAATTAGAAAGTGCATGATAGCTTAAATAAAAGTAAACAATATAACATAAAATTGAGATAATTACTATGGTTGTACAGATGGTAGTATCCCAAGTGTGTTTGTACCCCGATAGAAACTCTCCTCTATCATCGGGTAACTCCTCCTTCTTCGTCATCACACTCGTTTTCTTCTTTATCACTTACTTCTTCACTTTGATCTTTATCAATTTATATATCAGATTCAAATTCTCATTCTTTTTGGTGCTCCACTTGAGTTGGTTTATTGATGGAGATCCCATTAGTTTTACCCCCGATTCCCTACAATATTTAGCCCCCAAATTCATACCGCCCTCTCTATGAGGTCCCAAACTAGGAGAAGAATAAAGCACGATCATGTTTGTTCTTCAAAAACTTTTCTGCTTGTTTTTCTTTCCCTTTTCCCTAAAGATTATGAAAATCTACGATAAACAACAATCAAATTCAAGTAAATTTAGGAATTCCTAGATTACAATCGCCCATCACTATACATCCATATCCACCAATTCCTAACAATTTACACTACATAATCTGTCGATATAGGTGTTCATATCAACCAATTCTAGGCTAAAAAGCCTCCAGAAAATTTGTGTATTTTCACCTCATACAGTCGGTAGATATAACCACATATATTGAACGATCATTGGCATTTGAAAAATCATATCTTTATAATCGGTCGATATAGATACGTACATCCACCGAATGTACCAAAAAACAACAACAGAAACATGTGCATTTTCTTCAAACCAGAATCTGTCGATATGAATGCCCATATCGACCGATTATTATATGAATCGGTAAATATGAATATGAACATCGACCGATTCTTATTAACACTAGAAAACCTAGATTTTTGAGTATATGCATGTTGATAAACCTAATTAAGAGGAATGAGTTGATTTAAAAGTACCTAATTCGAGCCATTTGTTCTGCTTGTATTGAGTTCGTAGTTTCTTTGTTCCATAACTGTTTTCTTATTTGATTGTTTATTTGGCATCGCTTTTGCAATTCCTGGATCACTTCCACTAGTTTGAGTACTTCCACTGGGATTTTATACTCATTTCACCGTCGTCTTTATATAGAAAAAGAAAACGATTAATCGGTGTTTGAATCGTCGATAATTGACGATATTTTAGTTTGAAATTAAAAAAAAATGAGAAAAGAAGTGGAGAATCGGTTGATAGAGAGGATTTGTGATGGAAATGAAAAATAAATTAGAGTATTAGGTTTCAATAGAGGGTAATTTAGTAGTTTTGCCCTTTTTAGACACCCCTTATCCCTCTCATCTAGGTTGGCACAATATTTGGTAGGCTTCATATAATTGAAGTATGCCTCAATTTAGCCGGGTAATTTTAATCGTTAGATGTGGAAAAATATTGAAAGATCTTCTCTTAAATTTAACTATCTCATAGAAGGTCTTTTCATATTTTTTTCCTTTTCTTTCTAAGATGAATATCATCGCAATCTTCACCCCTCGATTACAAATGTTGTCCAAGTTCATAATTTCTCCCTATACCTATTTTTTTTATTGCCTTCTTAGTTTTTAATTTATTGTACCAAAATTGTTATTGTTCCTAATTTTAATTGCATTTCATGGTGTGATTAAATTTATTGGAATCTCCATTATTGTGTTGTTATAAGAGATTTCAATTTTATCTTATCAAACCAGGATAAGGAGGGAGGAAATCTTCTTGTTCAATCTGAGTTTGAGGTTAATAATACCATACTCAATAGTAATGACCTTCATATTATGGATTGTATAGAAAATCCATACACATGGACCAATAGAAGAAAATAGGAAGATCTGATTTTAGAAAGACTAGATAGGGCTATTGTTAGCCACTAGTATAAATTTGGGCTTATGTGACAGTTAAAAACTGCCACCAAAACATTTATGTGAGAGTTTTGAAAAATAATTGCACTGTCATTAAAGCCTCTGTTACGAAAGGGTCTATAAAAACTGTTACGGAATCATGACTATAAGTATCAGTTTTTTCATAAACCTGTCGTTGTTGACAACATACAATAAATTTTTCTAAATAAAACTGTCATTGGTAACTTCATTTCTTTTTCTAAGGTGACAGTTTCTCCATAAAAACTGCCATTAAAAATTTAACTTCTTAGATTAAGATGACAGTTTCTTCATAAACCTCTCATTATTGACAAATTAATGAAACATTTTTTTAAGAAAACTGTCATTAAAAATTTAACTTCTTAGACTAAGATGACAGTTTCTTCATAAACCTCTCATTATTGACAAATTACTGTAACATTTTTTTAAGAAAACTGTCATTAAAAACTTAACTTCTTAGACTAAGATGACAGTTTCTTCATAAAACTGTCATCAGTAACTCAATTTCATACTAAAGTAGCAGTTTCTTTATAAACCCTGTCATTGTTGGCAAATATCAGTTACACTTTCTAAATAAAACTGTCATAGAACAGTCAACTTTGTAGAAGGCTAATTTGTAGCAAGCTAGTTCATGATACAGTTGGCCGTGACATGCTCAGTTAATATCGAGATATTATGAAAAGAAAATTTGGCTTTTATTAAAATTGTCATTAGATTACTCAATAAACTGTTTAACAGATAGCTAGTACGGAACTAGTAAGTTCAAACAAGATAAGTTAACTAGAAGTGAATGTATTCGAGGTCTCAACGGGGTGTGGAAACACATAAGAACTCTTGAATGGAAATTGAAAAGAGATGTAGCTCCAGTTCCTTCGGAAACGATAAGATCTTTGGCGCAAGAACGCAAGAAGAAGGGGTTGATCCCTATTCCCTATCATCTTGGCTTGGTTCTGCTTCCTCTCTTTTTTTCACGTCGCTTTACGTCACCAAGAGTCTAAAAATTTAATTCCAGGCTGTGAATCCAGTTTCTACATAATTCAAAAGACTTGATATGAAAGTAATCTTAGTACTAACTAAAAGAAATTAACAATGAAGTTGGAAACCACATCCATTTTCCAAAGTGTTGATCGAAATATACTCCTGCCAATTCATGTCCCAAATCTACTCCTGCCAATTCATGTCACTAACGGCAGCACGTGGTTACCCATTCTCTTCGTACTTCCATGATCTCTCCTTCATTGTACTCATACTTCCTTTGCAAAAAGAATACAAAATAAGTATTGTTTGAAGTAACTAACCAAAAATAAAAATTGCATTTTCATAAAATAAGTACCATATTGCAAACGGTCTAAACAGCAAAGCCATGAGAAAGTAGAATCTTATATTGCAAACATATCTAAACAGTAAAACAAACCCATATACACGCTATCACTTATATGTCCAGCCTAATTCACATGAGCGCTTTGGCTTGCTTGAGAGCATTGAACTTTGGGAAATGTTCGACTCGCTAACATCATTGTTCCTAATAATTCTGCCTCAAAGCGGTCCAACTACAAGACTACTTAAGCTTTCCTCCATGAAAACAATGAAAGATGCAATACTGGAAAGGTTCCCTATCCATTAATTATTTATTGGACGAATAACTCTAAGATTTTTAACAGATCCTTTAACTGCACTCTATGCTGCGAATATTAACAAGCATCCTTTATTTAATCGATTCTAATATCATGGAGTAAAATAACTGAAAAAAACATAAAGGATGCGAGTGACTACCTTAAGACCAATAAAATGACATTTTGTTTAAATTTTCCTGATTCTGAATTTTTTCTCCAGCAAAATCCTATCCATCTCTGTTGCACCTCCATCCGAATCACATAGAACAGATAAACAACAATAAAGTCTCTGTATATTTACAATATAATAAGTACAACCCAGATTATGCATCAACCTTTCTTGTTCAAAGAAAAATTTTGAACTTACGATAATTATATACAAATAGGAAGACGAAGTAACACATTTTCCCTATGCAGATTGGAATGATTAACTCTAGCTAAATTCTAATAGAAAATAACTCCTTGTTTAAATTAAACCCACCTTACTTAGATGTCTGCAAAAACATTACATATAAGCAAAGATCTAATTCCGAGCAAGAAACAAGAGAGAGAAGTAGGAGACAACAGTAAGGAAATAATTATTCAAGAGTGAAGTGTTTGACTAGGATTACCCTGAGGCAAGTTTAAACCTTGATACAAATTGTTAATAACTATAAAAAGTAGTTTTTGAGGGGTTTTAGGGGTGGCAAGAGTTCAAAGACCTAGACGATGGACATCAACTTGACATGAATCAAGTACAACAATGTTCTGGATGTAGATGACAACATTCACTTCAGCTAGGTACTGATCCACTACTAAGAGAATAGTTCAAAAATAATCAATTATGTGTAAGACAAATATTTTTTTTCTAATAAGCACATCAGAAGGATCAATTAACCAACCTCTATTTCACCGGCTTAAAGCATGAGCCTAGCTGTATGAATTCTATGATAGAATTTTATTCAGATGCAAGATTAAGCCATCAATAAAAATTCAATGGAACATGCGGAGAAATATATACACACCTACAAACAATAAGAGATGAAAGATATAGAGCATGATACATAACATAAAACCATAAAAGATGCAGGACCAAGAAAACCTGAAAGATATAACCAAAGAATTAGCTGGACACCCCGATGAATGGATATATTGACCAAGTAGACCTGTGAGGAAAAAAACCAAAACCCATAACTGAACAGCAGAAGTAGAAAACAATATTGGTAAGGTTGAAGATAAAAAAGCTCAACAGCGTATGATGTCAAATTAAGTATTCTACAGAAACTTGAAAATTAGTCACCATTAACAAACCGGATATTTAAATGTGACCAACTATGAAACCACAACTGTTAAGAACATAAAAGCAGAGAATGTAATAGATTAGTTAATATCTAAACCACCCATATCAATACAAGTAGAAACTTCTGCCTAAGCTAAGATAATCTCCACAGCCAGACAGATAGATATATCCCTCAACCATTCAATGAATGCCAACAAAGCCTTGATAAAAAAAAAGCCCAAAAGAAAAGAAAAAAATACTACAACAAAGAAGAGGCAGAATGTAGGACACTCAATATTTTTATTAGGCATTAAATGATGACTTATTTCACAGCCGAGATAAAGAGAAGACTGCCATACCACATGCTTGATGATTTGTTTGTCCAACCTTCTTCAGATTAAACCCTATCTTTGGACACCTCTAGAGACGTAGGCAGACACCCTAAGAGCAAACAAACAATACAAGCCGTCATGTATTAACATCACTCAAGGGGAAACGGATGAAAAGAAACTAATAGAAAAAAAAATTCCTTCCAACACAAAGAAAGGATAACCTAGAATACAGAAATCAATCGGGGAAAGTCCAGTTGGGAACGATGAGAATATGTACCCATGGTATCTACATAAAAAATTAATTTTTGATGAGCATTTCATTGAATCAATAATAAAAAAAGCATACAGAACACTGCATATATGCATTCAAATAAATAAGAGAAGATAGAAAATAGATCACTGTGCATTAGAAGAACAAAAAAGAGACAAGGAAACCTGGAAGATTTTAACGGTGCAACTCCCAGACTACATAAAAAGTGGATGAAAACAGCGGACCTGTGAGGGGAAAACCAAATCAACAAATGAATTTGAGACAGAAAAGAATGTTTACACAGAATGCACAAATATCGTAAAGTGTACGTAAAGAAACTCAAAAAGCCACCGTCCCCTTGGCTAAACAAAAATAACACACGCTATTCCAAACCAAACTTGAAAAAGGAAAATGAAAAACATAGCCAAGATAAAAATACAGTCGCTGGTTCACATCCCAGTAAGAAAACCAGTCCATCCAACTATGACGAAGACAATTCTCTCTTTCCAAATCCAGAGGCACTCTTGAAATGTAAAACATAATCTAATCCATAAAAATCTGCATAGAAAAAAAATATGCAGCAGTTGAATACAATGATCGTTTTCCCTCACACACAAGCTAAAAATAAGTCTTTGGTTGACATCCCAGTAGGAAAACCAGTCCGTCCAACTATGACAAAGACCAAGCTCCCTTTCCAAATCCGGAGGCTCTCCTGAAATTTAAAGCACTACGTATTACATCAGATGAAGATCCAAATTTGATTAATTGAAAAACGGAGAGTTGTTTTGTTTATGAAAGGAAATAATTGAACTATATATTGAGATACGAAACCACCCATCGGACATCTGTCACAGCTAAAACAACCTTCGCGGCCACTCAAACAGACATTCCCCGATCAATTTACGAATGTCAACAAAGCCTAAATAAAAGAAGCACAAGATAAAAGAACGAATAGTAAACCAGATATGACAACTACATGAATTTGAATCAAATACGTGGACATGACACTAGCAAGCTTGTGCTTCATGATTAGCTTGTTCAACTTCCCTTACATGAAGCCATATCACTAGACACTGCACTAGATGAAGGCAAGCATCCTAACAGCAAATAAACCACAAAAACCATTACTTGTTTACAATAGGGAACAAAAAAAGAGCCAAAAGACAGATTGAAACCAAAATTTCCCTTCAAAGCAAAGAAGTAGAGAATCCAAACAAGGATAATCCGATCGGGAAAGGTGGAGGAGTTTTAACCCCTGATATCTACATAGAAACTCAGACGTTAAGAAACCAACGGTAATAAGAATTAAGAAAAAATATAGAAGAATTTTAAGGTCGCTTTTAATAACATAATATAGGATATTGAACATGAAAGATAATGGAGAACATAGAAAACATATGACCAAGAAACATTATTCAAAAAACCAAACGAGAATACCAACAATACCACCAATGTTCTAGGAAATCCATGAGTCCCCTAAAACCCGAAGTACAAAAAAACATCATATATATGAAATGGAAACATTAAAAATAAAATAAACATAAAACTAAAGAAATCTTTGAAACCAAGTGTGGAAGAGTAGCACCAACCGTCAGGTCAGGCATGCAGAAAGTTCTGACATAGCTAATCTACCTGGTAAAAAAATCAGTTAGATCCTAATAATTATGCCAGGATAAGGGAAACAAACACTCCAACAAAGTTTAAACATATTGTTAAAACAACATGGAAGTGCAAGACTTGTAACTCGACAAGTCCCCCATGCCCATCAATGGGTAGAAAGGAGGAGGATCCAAGATACAGAATCAAACTAGAAGAAGATCCCTTTGGAGAAAGAAAAAAAATCAACGTCTATAGTAGAGATTTCGGACAGAAAATTCTGCTCAAACAGAAATTACAAGCGAACTGCCACCATTTGCAGTTTCACAAAGGTGCACATATGTTGGCTTCATGCAAGAAGCAAAAGACAGGATTAGTTATTATCTTACCTTTATAGCGAGTTTTTATTGTTATCTCTAGCTACCTAGTTCGACATGTCTTCAGCGCATGGAGTACATATCATAAAAATCCCCAATATACAAAAAAAATTATAGTCTCAAACCTTGAGATAACTAAGTGAGAACACCCTCGACGGAAATAATATAAAAACTTGCATTAACAAGCGCAAACATAGACCAAATGACCAAACATATACCACAAACTAAAGAAATATAAACCAAAACTCAATACAACCTGTAGATCATACACAATAAGATAAGAAATCAACATCTTTTCGGCAAAATAATAATCCAAGTGATGACATAAACCAAATGACCAAAAATACAACCAACTAAAAAAATATAACCAGAAACTCAATATAACCTTTAGACCCATACACGATAACCTAAGAAATCTGGATCTTTCCTGCAAAATAATAATCCATACATGACAACATAAGCAAGAAACGATGATTATCCAAAACAGGGACAACTCTAATCTACATGCATAATTGAAAGCATCTCTTTCCCATTAAAAAACCATGAAATCCCATCTTCACATATTAGAACACAAGGGAATTTCATAATAATTTCCCTGTTCAACTATATAAAGTACGAAACCTATTGGACATTTAACAAGCATGATATCAACTTAATAGAGTGAAGTAAGAACTTATTCTTCAAATGAAGCTCTCGAAGTCCACCAATATCCTTCAGCATTTAATTGTGTCTACACAAACATCAAAGAATAATAATCCCATCGGAAAAAGTAAAACTTCAGTTCTTCACATTACTCAGATCTTCTTTAAAGAAGCATTTAAACCATAAATCAAATAGTTACTACAAAAACAATGCACAATACATAATAAAAAGTATCCACACGAACCTTTACTTCAGAAGGAGAAGAGGAGACTCTTTAGGTGGAAAGTTCCACATTGAACTCTCCTCTTCTAGAAATCCAGCAACTCTAGATGGATGCGAACTAACACACACACAAACTCATGGAATTCAGATCCTCAGAGAATCAGAGTCATATATTACATCCCATATATTAATAACACTAAAGAAGAAACATAAAAAAGATCACAGTTCCATAAACAGTCCCAAAACCTGAATCCGCTTCAATTCTTGAACCACCACATGCTTATCATCGTGAAATATCTTTACAAATCCACAACCTTCACCTTCTCCTGCTACATGTCATATGAACCCTGCTAAACAAACAAATGATTCCCCGTGTTAAACTATATTAAAATATCTAATAAATAACCAAATGAACTACTCAATACATCACCATATAACACCAACATAAAGAATGGAGAAAGAACTATTCTTTATGGGCTCCCATATCTCCAACAAAATCCTCCACCACTCAACTGAGTCTACACAAACATTAAAGAGTAATAATCAGAACTTCATCTCCTTAAATAGTAGAGTCTTCAGATATGTACAACAATGAAGAAGGCAAGGAAACATAAGAAAGTTAAAGAGAGTTTTGCTTCGCTATAGATCCCTAAACACCTGATTCGCAACAATATTGAACCAACACCTTCCACAGTATAGATTTTGTACTAAATCCATGAGTCCCCTAAATCCCAAAGTACAAAGTGCCAACATTTCCCCTCAATCACATTAACCGACTAGTTCAAGCATTACCTGAACAAATACCGAATCAAACCAATCCTGCTCACCAACTTCGATACTAGAATCCGGTAACATTTGCCCCCATTCACAGACCTGAAATTCACAAAAAATTCATTTCAGCAACACACAAAAAACATCAAATTAAGAGCAACATAGAATCGTCTTTGAGTACTTACCACACGAATTGTAGCCGCCCTAACACAATCATTTCTATCAACAAATAAATCAACCGCCCGATCATACCCTTCCGCAGTCAATCCACCATTCTTAAATTCCACAACTGATTTTCCCAACCTTATTAAACCATCTAAAGCAATTCTTCTCACATAAGGATAAGGATCATTATTAAACCCTAACAAAACTCCAACTAAATTTATCTCGAATACCAAATCTAAACACATTCTTAAGAATCCAATACCTAACAGACACAGAAGAATCAAAACAAAGCTCAATTATGACATTCTCATCATATTCAATTATAGCAGATACTAAATTTTCCATCATGCTCAGCAATAGAAGGAGCGGATTGTGTCAAATATGATACGTGTGAAGTCATGATGATTTTTTGCTATATCACAGAGGAGTTTGAGGTAATGGTTTTGATTTTGATATTGAAATTGATTTTCTAGGGTTTGTTCTTGTTGTGGTAGTTGATGTAAACACTGAGTTAGGGTTTCGAATACGGCAGAGATGATGTTCTTAGAAGTAGAAGGGTTTATGATTAGTGACATGATTGAAGATAAAGATTGAATCGAAGGATTTGATTTCACAACATGAAGGTGATGCTTAAGAAGCCTGAGTCCTGAGATTCAAACCAAGTTGTTTCTACTCCTCAAGACCGTAATCTTCACCAAAGTACTTATCAACCAACCCACTAACAAAACAGACCACGACCAGAACATCGTGCGTTTAAAATGAGAGGCTATTATGAACGGTAGCGGTTCAATCAGAACTGTCACTTAAAATGGAAGTGGCGGTGATTTTGAAGAACTGTTACCTATAAGATTACTCTTCGATAACAGTTTTTAGTTAAAAAAATTACAATAGCCTAAGAATAGTAACAGTTTATAACTGTTATTATATATCAATGTATGATAGCATTTTTTTACAAAAACTGTCATTGTATAATTGTTTAGTAACAGTTGAAAAACTGTCACGATTTTTTTCCGCTATTGGTGTGAGTTTTAGTAAAAAACTGTTGCATATATCTCATAACCTATTCTTTTGTGACAGTTCATTAGTCAACTGTCATGGTTTTGGATTGTGAACTGTCATCAAAGCCCATATTTGTACTAGTGGCGCCTTGATTGGCTGGGGAATTCCCGCAGGTAGATTTATATCATTTTTCTTGTATTGGGAGTGATCATTATTTTATAATTAATGGCGTTCTCTAAGAAATTTTTTTTTAGTAAAGAACCTTTTAGAGTAAACAGAGCATGGTTTAAGACACTACTTGTGCTGAGGTTATAAAAAAAATTGGAGAAGTAATTTTCCTGGGTCTTGTGCTTTTAAACTTACTAGGAGTCTATCTCCCACTAAACATATTCTAAGATATTGGAATTATAGAAACTTTGGTAATATTTCTACTCAAATATCTAACCTTGAGTCCCAATTAACAATTATTACTAGGAACAGAAATAACTATGATATGGCTGGGATTGAGGATCTTACAAAAAATCTTAAATTTTGGTATGATGCTGAAGAGGACTACTGGAAGCAAAGAGGTAAGGAACATGCTAGAAGGTTTGATGATAGAAATACTAGATATTTTTATCATAAGGCTAACTTTAGAAGAAGGAGAACTTAAATTGATTCATTGCAGGATAATATGGGTTTATGGCTTACTGAGAGAGAACAAATTGCCAAGGAACTAATGAGGCATTTTTATAATATGAGTAGAACCACTGACCCACCTTATTCTTCTATATTATGTTTGCTCTTGCATTACTCCTGCTGATAATTCCATGCTCACATCCATTCTATCTGCTGAAGAATTTAAAAAGGTAGTATTTGATATGAAGCCGGATGGTGAAGGTGTCGAATTCGTCAAAAATATATTCCTTAATTTTCTTACACTAACTTGTAATACAAAGATAAGCAGGTTCGTTCCTAAGGGAGCGTCGAGTAAAAGTTGTTGATTAAATTTATGAAAATAAAACTAATGCAAATCTACGAAAAACAAATAAAAGAATGAGATATGAGGATGAGAATGATTAAGGAGTCTTTCTCCACTAGTGAACATGAATACAAGTGAAATCTTCTTCAAAATATGTTTACTAAAAATCCTAGACAAGTTATGAGTTCAACTAATCCATTAGACTCCAAGGTCACTTCGAAAAATAATTTCTCTACTGTTTTCTACACAATTAAGCAACTTTGAATAAGCTTTTTAGTATAACTTAACCGACCGGTATTTTCCGTGAATCAGGTTGATCCTAACCACATGCTCGTAAGTTCGACATGTTAACTTATGATTATATTCTACACATCAAAGTCCACAAAATCCCATGGCAACGTTGATGTTTTGTTACTTGTGATTAAATCGCCATAACAATTACCGATTACGACTCAATTATCTAGCATTGGAATCACGAACAAACTATTCAATTGGCCACTTGAACAACTTGAAAATAATTTTTGGTCATAAACATAGTAAAAGATAAATAATAAAACATTATTGAGAAAAAAATATTAACTCGCATAAATCAATAAAGACTCAAGTCACATAGCTTTGAAGTCACCCATAATCAAACAAGAATTTAACTACACATAGAGTTCATGTTCTCGACAATCATTTCAAAGAATTATAGAAATTAAGAGCGCAAGGAAATTCAAAAATACAACCCAATCCATGGCTGGTGGTGGTATGGCAGTAAACTAACTCCTCAAGCTCGCTGCTGCTCGTGCTCTTTAGGTCCAGGTCCAGGTACTGGATGGTGTTTCCCAAGCCCGTTGTATTGGTGGAGACAGGGACTGGTGAACTGCAGCTGTGACTGTGAGGCTTAGTATATGGCTGGTGGTATGTGTATGCAGTGAATGGATGGTCTGGATAGGTGGTTTGAGAGTTTTGGAGAGGATCAACAACTCCTCTGTGTGTGGTTAATGCAGTCGAAAGATGTGGTATGCAAATAAGGTATAAAGGACTGTGGATTGGTATGGGATGGTGATGGCTATGGGATGCAAAGGTGGAAGGGAGTGGTTGAGCTGTGACTACAAAAGCTTGCTGCAGATGTTGTGTTTACGGATATGAGCAGGTGGTGCTATGCAAATAGATGGAGATGCAGCTGAACTGAATGGTGGTGTAAGCTATGGGGTAGGTGGTAGCTGATTTTGGAAAGGTGCAAACATGCATGGGGTATGGGGTCAGTTCTTGGTGTCGAGAGATGAAGACTTTGTTCTTTTTTTATAACTCACTCCTTCCCTGCAATATCGAAATAGTAAGAACCCATCAATTCTTATTCATCTAGGACTCTAAAATCACATTCAATCACCATTCATCCAAAAATCATACGGTAGCAACTTTGGTTCTTCGGCTGATTTCACGATTTCAAATCAAAACCCAAAACAAGACAATTCTTATATCCTGTCCCTGCTTCCTTCTCGGATTCAAATTCAGACACAAACCCAAGTTTTAATTCTTGACAAACTCTAAAACTCTTCCTAATCATCCATGTAATCAACGAATGCAGTTCACTTAGTTGTTTCTCGGCTGAAATAGCAACCAGAACATACCTCAAATCCTAACCGACTCATACCCATGCTTCGTGTTTGTATCAACTTCCAAAATCAAGTCCTAATCTTCATATACAACCCATACGATTCCCACAATTCAGCTACCATCAACGGCAACCAACAACTCTTTCTGCCCTGGTTTCGAGGTAATAAACTCTGTCTAAAACATCCTACAAATTTTGTTGCCTGTTCCGTGTTCTTCTTAGTTCCTAAAACTTCTTTTAACCCATCTCGACTGGCCATGGACTCCGCCGGCATGAACTCATGGATAAGCTCGATCTAGGTTTAATTAGTTTTAATTCTTAAAGATGGTGGCCCTGATGCCTTTAGTAGTATGACTGTTCTGCATGTCTGCCCCGAGTGAGTGGCCCTGATTCCTTAGTATGACTCCCTATAGAATCTCTTTATTAAACAGTTGGTTTCCCCTACTAATTCTCTCGATTCCCTTATAAATCTGGCTGCTCCTAGTAATTTTTGTTCTTGACACTTTTACAAGCTTCTAGCCTTGCTAGTTTTGAGTCCATCCACATCCAACGTTGCCCAGTGATGCCATAAGTCTCTATTTCACTTCTTTCACTTCATATGATTCCAAAATATCTATAAAATTCAAAACAAACGTAAAATACACAAAATACAAGAGAAATAACTAAGAAAATCATAAGAACATTATATTCAAATAATGTATTTAGGAACCTATCAATTTCCCTTATACTTAGACTTTGCTAGTCCTCGAACAAACTAAACTAAACTAAAATATAACAACTTCCTTTCGTTGACAATTACACTTAGCATGTGTAACAAGCCTTTAAACCTCTAGGTGACCCTAGTGGACGAGTATAGCCTCGTGAGGGTTTACAAGAGATTTACCCACAAAACCTACTCCAACTCTCAAATATTTCAAAGTACATGCATCCAAATAGTTACGAGGACATAAAGCTTCTGCAGACTAACAATAAGAAGTTAGAAGTACAAGAGAACTGCAAATATAAATACGCTTGATCGACGAGAAAGAGAGTATAATGTGTGTAACAATGCCATACGAAGGAATGCAGCCTCAGGAGCAATCGAATAAGTATTTCGCCTCGACTTCTACCTCACCATTAGGATTTTATGACTTTGACACTCGTAAGACGATAGAAATGGGTCTCACATGTATGCAAGCAGGAGTGAAGATAGAATATTTGCACACGCTGAATGGTGACACTGAAAACTATATATTTCTGATTATCTCTAAGAAAGGAAGTCAACCATATGCGCGAGTGGGAATGCGCACCCATCTTCTCATCCAAGCTACAAACACGCATTCCTCTCTATAACGTCAAATAGAAACAACTTGTCTTCGGCTTCAACCCTTGATAATGAACTTTTGAATCTTGTACTTCATTTTGTCACTTTCTTGCCAGGTTGATGAAAATCAACCCTTTCAAATCTTGTACCCTTCAAATTGTTGTTGTCTTGAAACGTATTTTTAAATTCCTCATTCTCTAAGGCCTTTATGAATGAAAATGAATGCAAATGAATAATAATCTTTTTTTTTCCTTTTTTTTCATTTTTATTCAATTTTTTTTTTCTTTACAATGCAACCGAGAAATAAATATGATACATAATAAAAAGACCGTAGGAAAACTTAATGCTTGATTCTTCACAACTATTCTCTTGTACCTAACATTCATAAAAGTTCACTTCTTTTGCTATTTCTTGTATTTGTGCTTTTCTCACCTTGTATTGTTGCTTGTACCATAGACGTTTTCAACTTTCTTTAAAATTTTCAAATTCTTCCACTTGTTGATAATGAGTTTCTTTTAACGGCTGCTTCGAGAGTAATGATTCCTACAATTCAGAATACAAGAATGAGGTTTATTTGCAATTCTGATGTCACCTTTATGATTGACAGAAATTAGCACTCAAGAGATCAAAAAGTAGCTCTGAAATGATGTGAGGTTGAGTAGCTCATCATTCTACTCGGAATTAGCGCAGATGAAACAATCTAAACGGACAATATACGTTGAAGGTTTGGCGCCCCACTCAGATTCTTTATATGGGTAGTCTTCACTAATGATTGATTAGCTCTCTAATACTACATACCTTCTGCTTCTAATTCTCCACCAACATGGTTAAGTTCATCACGATTATTCTCTCGATCGACTAAGAATACCGAATGTAAGTTCTCTACCAATTCTAAGTTCAGTTGTAAACTTAGCTAAAACGTATACAAAGTGACTCTAAAATCTCTAAAAGTTGGAGGTATGTGCAAATATTATTAGAAATTTAAAAAATTATACCTAAAAAAGTGAATATTAAAGAATTTTATATGCTTAACCACTCCCGCACACTTAAACTTTATATTGTCCTCAATGTAAATTGACTACTCTAATGTAAAATCAAAGTGGGAAATCCTATAATGATACGAAAATTCAGAAAAAAACAAGAAAAAATAAAAGAAATACTAAACAAATGGGTTGCCTTCCATGCAACGCTTAGTTTATCGTCCTCATCCTGACTCTCTGGTCGCCCGTACACCAACAATTTGAAGGTTTGCGGATCCGTCCAGAAAACGATTTGCAATTCTAACAATAGCTTCACAAGAATATTAGCGTATGATATAAATAGTGAAACCATCATCACATAGGAACCACCCCCACACTTAGTTCTCTCTATACTCGGAAGTGTATACAAAACATAAGTGGAAGGCACTCTTATGGAAACATGTACGGTGCTAGATTCATACATTTATGGTGTATACTTAAAAGCGAGGAATTAGGAAAGAACTGTATAAACATTCAATTTCAACCCAAAACAGTTACCTTTCAAAGTCTCACGCATTACAGGAGCCTCAGTACTTCTGAAAAAATCCATTGACGTTCCTACATCATAAATATGATCATTCTCGTTCAAACTCTTTACAAGTCATTCTTCATCAGTCTCTTGTATAAACTGTAAATCTTCATCGTCAAAATTGAAATCTGCTCCAAGTAATTCATCATACTTCTTATGTTCTTCATCACAAGTTGACTTATCATTCAAAGTATCTATTATCTCTAAGTTGGGGTAGTATGCACAAAAAAGTTATAATCATTGTCGCTCTCATATATAACATAAGTCTTAGCATCAATAATTTAGTGTTTCTAGGCTCAACTTCTTCCTTTTGAATATGCGAATAATCATTATCACGATCATGAGTTGAGTTAGTAGCATTGTCATTAATCAATATTCAAAGGTTCGTCTTCTTCGGAATCATCATACTCTATATTTTTTTCTATGGGAATCTTAGAATGGTTTTGAGATAAAAGTTCTTCTTTATTCCACTCTTCATGAATTTGATTTATGTCACTTCTGATTTTTGTTATATTCCGTTGAAGTTCTTGGAGTGATTCTTTGTAACTCAACTGAAATTCAAAAAATTATTGCTGCTTGAAGTACCTCTTGCATCACCGGAATAGAAGATTCCACAAAACTATCAAATTTTTGATTTGAAGATTGCTCCTTCAAACTTGGATACACACCATTTTTACTCATTACACAGTTTCCAGCCCAGGTCTCATCCCGTTGAATGGGTAAATATTATAAAAACGATCAAGAGTTGGGCTAGACTCATCAAAACAATATCTGGTTGGTTGTTTACAAAGTTGTTTCACTGCTTTTAGCTCGTAAAGAATGTAATCGAGCATCTGCATATGTCTAGGATTAAACTAATTAAAAGTATAACTATCCTCCCATCCTTGTGATTGTTCACGTACATAACCTCCATAAGGTTGTTGGTATGTATGAGAATTATCACTAGGTCATGTAGGATATTGATTGTCGTCAAAAGATTGGTTTTGATCATCATATCTCACATATAGTTGGAAGTTATAAGAATGGAAATTGAACTGATCGTCATAATATGTATGGTCTTGTGGACTATAGATGTTATTCCCAAAAGGATGCATCTTGATAACTAACCTAAAAAAAATTATGCACACAATTTCTTAGAGAACTTACCTATTATTCTAGACAAGTGATTAATACATCAACCAATTGTGCACACGCAAACGAATGATTGATTGTACCTGAAATAAGATTCTTAAAAGAAAAATTAGTAAAAGCTGAGAATGAGAACTAAATACAAAAATAGAAAATTAAATAATAACTAGAACTACCGACTGCTCCCTGACAGCGGTGCCAATTTGGTCAAGGTGTCGAACTCGTCAAAAATATATTCCTTATTTTTCTTACACTAACTCGTAGTATAAAGATAAGCAGGTTCATTGCGTTGAGTAAAAGTTATTGATTAAATTTATGAAAATAAAACTAATGCAAATCTACGAAAAAAAATAAAACTAATAAATTTATGAAAAAAACTATCCAGTCTTAATCTTCATATACAACCCATACGATTCCCACAATTCAGCTACCATCAACGGCAGCCAACAACTCTTTCTTCCCTGGTTTCGAGGTAATAAACTATGTCTAAAACATCCTACAAATTTTGTTGCATGTTCCGTGTTCTTCTTAGTTCCTAAAACTTCTTTTAACCCATCTCGACTGGCCATGGACTCCGCCGGCATGAACTCATGGTTGGGAAAATTGGTCGCAGCAAATATAAATTTAATAAATCGAAGAGGGATAAGCTCGATCTAGGTTTAATTTGTTTTAATTCTTAAATATGGTGGCCATGATGCCTTTAGTAGTATGACTGTTCTGCATGTCTGCCCCGAGTGAATGGCCCTGATGCCTTTAGTAGTATGACTCCCTATAGCATCTCTTTATCAAACAATTGGTTTCCCCTAGTAATTCTCTCGATTCCTTTATAAACCTGGTTGCCCCTAGTAATTCTTGTTCTTTTCACTTTTATAAGCTTCAAGCCTTGTTAGCTTTAAGTCCATCCACATCCAACGTTGTCAAACGATGCTATAAGCTCCCATTTTTCTTCTTTCACTTCATATGACTTAAAAATACCTATAAAATTCAAAACAAACGTATAATATACCAAATATAAGAGAAATCTGTATGTTATCGATTTAGTATTATTGTTAGGATTTTATATCATAGTATATGTGGATTCTAGGTGACGATATGAAATCTAAGTTAAATTTGAGTCAATTGTATAAGGTTAATTTTTGGCCACAAGACAGATTCGGATCACATGGATCACGGAGCTAAAATGGGCTCTTAATAGTAAGGTTTGAAATATGGTGCTACACGAAGTAAATTTTAGTTCACCATATAAATTTTGGATTTTGTGATAAATTCTTATTCTCATTTGCAAATTGAAAGTCAGGTTGTAGATTTAAGACCACATAACTTACTTTGGACTACGATGAAAAAAATATAAATCACGTAATATTTTTTAGGTCACTACACACATTAAGCCACAACGTAAATTGTAGACTGGATTATTTAGGCCACAAAATATATTTTGATCATAAATATTTTTAGACTGATGGAAAAAACAAGTGAGACATGAGTGGGATCCAAGTGGATCCAAAAACAGCCCCCACCAATCCTTGGAAGGTAGGACCCCAAGATAATCCCACCCATGTGTAAGTCGAGTTTTTTTTTTGCCATCAGTTTAGATAGATATCCTGCCAGAATTGTTAGTATTTTGATTCACAACGCAGACTTTGGAATCACGATATAAAAGCATCCACAATCATAGATGTTAAAATCTATCTTAATTTGCTAAATGGAACAAATATCGTGATCACCTTGGATGAATCGAACGAGCTTTTTAAAGGTTTAGTCCTTTTTACTTTGGTATAGTTAATACTCGTCTGATGTACTGAATTGATCACTCGGACGGTGGCTTAAATATTGTCTGTAGAAATCAAAAACCGGAAAACTCCAGACAAGAGCATGAGGCGTTGACCTCGAAAACCTCCGAAACGAAATTGAAACAAAAACCTTAATTCTTGTTAGCATACAATAATACAGCCTAATGATGTAACCAACTTAATTCATCACATCTCACCGTGCGATGATCAACTTGATCGATAATTATATTTATTTCTCTCTGGATTTTTCACTCATTGCTTCGGTGGTATGGGTTGGAGGAGCTGTGGAGAGCCAGGTTGGTGGAGTGAATCTATCAATCTGCTCATTGGAGCAGTCCCTATCCAGTATTAGAAAGACGAAAAAATACTTTAACTCATTGCGCTTTTTTCTTGCTTACCCACAAATATATCCATCAATATCATCATCCCCTTGTAATATAAAAGCGCAATTTTGACTGCGCCCCCCATTTAGAAATTCACTTAAAATGCGCCCCTTATTTCATAAAGCCTTATTTTTAGCCCCCCAAACCATGTTAAAATGATGATGTGTCAAAAAATTTAGACTATTTCACCCTTCCTCCAGTTTTACCCTAACTCATCTATGGTTACAGACTTTTCGCATCTTGATTCAACCCACTGATTCAACTCAGACAACACTATCAAGTATTAACCCTTTCTAATCTTCTGTATCTCTGCAGAGTTCATAAAACTAAAATTCACAAGTATTATATTACTGTAGACACCCAAATTTATAAGATTTCATCATCATAATGTCATTGAAGTGGTCCAAAATTACCACCGGCATCATTGTATTTATCATAAAATTTGATACTTGCCTTTTGGGCATTCAGAGTTAAAGCTCAGACATAAGAAATTCCTTTATCGGTAAAAAAAAAATGATCAACAACAAGGTGTAAAAAATGGTAGATCAATCACAATGCCATATCCTACCAAAATGTAAAAATGAAAAAAAAAATCATCATTTGAAATGTGTACATGAAGACACCACATTTTATAATCAGTATTCATACCCAGCTGGTTCATACCCTCAAAGTATCAAAGTAATCAGAGCTTGAAACCTAACTTTAATTTGATTTTAAACCTTCTTTGATCCTTATGGGCCCAAGTTCATGGACAACCATTCATGTATTCCATGATGCATCAAGCAAACTAAGGATGCTACCTCATCCAGACCAGAACTGCTATGCCTCTTGTGTCGAAATCGATCATTTGATAATTTAGTGGAATCTCTCTCGAGCGCATTTCTTCAAACACTTTACAAGTAATCCATTTATCTTTTTTGAAGTTCCCTTCATTGATTATACTGTATGAAATACATGGTGAATATAGCTATTTACATTACCACATACCAAATCAAAGAACAATGAAGCTGCAATTCTTAATGGTGAATCCAAAAATCGTCACTTCTCCATTACAATACTATCAAACACTACGATTGTTAAGAGCTTATACCATCAACTGCTCATTTTATTACGCATTTTAAACAGTAACTATGTTAATAGTTACCGTAAAAGAAATTAGTGCAACCAATCATTTAAGAGACCACCACCACCACTTAAAAATACCCACCGATTCATAACCTTCCCACTAACAATTCTCTCTCAACTACGAACTATTCTACTTTATCTTCCTCAATGTCTGATTCTTTCACTTGGTAATCATCATCAGAACCAATTATTCTCCGATGTATTCTCGATTATCTTCTGTACTCATCATCAACACTATTGATTTTGTCTTCATCCCCATATAAATCATCAACAAGTATTCCATCTATTCTCAATCTTCCTTCTTCATCGTCACGAGTTTCTATTACTTTCATCGTTAATGGTAGACGTTAGTACCATGGAAGAAGAACAATCAACAAACTGATCTGTTTCTTACACAGAGAAATGAATAACTCGTTTTTGGTTAGGTTAGGGCATCCACGATCATGCGATCAGACTAAAACTAAAGACTGAAAGTTTTAGTCTTTAGTCCGGTCCAAGAACAGCCGTGTATAGTTAGGCTGTGTTCTAGCAATGCGCCTGGGGTGGAGCGATGTCCTAGCGATGCGATTG
Organism: Papaver californicum; assembly: GCA_023531435.1. Taxonomy (NCBI): domain Eukaryota; kingdom Viridiplantae; phylum Streptophyta; class Magnoliopsida; order Ranunculales; family Papaveraceae; genus Papaver; species Papaver californicum. Next base: position 2,260,074 of record JAJJMC010003761.1, on the reverse strand, counting down.
GAAAGACGGACGGAGTCCTAGGATTACGTTTGTTCGAGACGATCTCCTAGCGTAACGTCTGATGTGGGGTGAAATCCTAACGTAACGCCTATAGTTGGACGGTATCCTAAGATCACGCCAGAAAGACGGACGGTAACCCAGAATCGCATCTGGTCGGGCGTAGAATTGGACAGGCAGTACCCTAGCGTCCCGCCTATAAAACCCAAGCGGAACACTAGAGTACCGCTCCATTACTTAGCTTAATTAGTTAACTTAGCTTTTAGTTACTTAGCTTAGTTAATTTACTTAGTTTAGTTAATTTTCTTAGCTTAGTTAATTTGCTTAGCTTAAGTAATGCACTAGAGTAATGGATACTATGCGGACTCTTACAATACCGCTTAATTAGCTTAGCTTAGTTAATTAGCTTAGTTTAGTTAATTTGTTTAGTTTAGTTAATTAGCTTAGTATACTTAATTTATTATGTATTGCTTTGGGCGGAGCCTTAGCATTCTGCTTGGACCAGGAGGCATGCTAGCAATGCGCTCCAACTGAGCGGCCAGCAACACGCTTGTGTGTGGGCGTGATCCTAGTACCCCGTTTCATCAGACGAAGCCCCAGAGTAACGCTTGATCAGGCGAACAACTAGCGTACCGCCCGTGTTTCTGAGCGTTGTCCCAAAATAACGCTTGGTTCTGGGCGAAATACTACGACGCCGCTTAGCATCAACCGGTACACTACGAGCCCGCTTGACTATAACCTGTTTAGTCGGGAAAAATGACTACTTCTAGTCAGCTACAATCGATTTCTTCGACTATCCACTATATCTCGTCGTCCCACTGCGCTACGTTTTTTTGGACTAAAGATTACTTTTGATCTTTAGTCAGCCATTTAATCGTCCCATTATGGACGCTCTTAGGGAAGAATAAGATTACAACACGTGTGTATGTTTTTATTAGATTAGAACACGTGTGTGGAGGGGTATATTTGTCTGATAGGGGGTTAGAAATAAAGTTTTGTAAAATGAGGACCGGAGTTCAATTGACTTTCTAAACGGGGGTGCAGTCAAAATGACCCAATATAAAACCACCTAATCCGCTCTAGCATGCAATTTATGCATGTTACAGTTGACATCTATAACCATTAACTTAATTACTCTTCTTCTCTCTTTATCCTCCCCCAGCAAGCCCTCCCTCCTCCTCTTTCTCTCAATTAGTCTCTCTATTCTCTGACAGTTCAGAATTCCAATGATCTAGTAGTATAAATTTCTAAATCAGCTGTACCAAATTCGATCTCCCTGCCTGTGTGCTTCTTCGCCCGTCTGCTTAATTAGCTAGGAGCAGATTGCATTAATCAAATGAACATTACAGATATAAACTTCGGAGGACTACTCACCGAAAAGATCGGTGGTTTTGGATATGGCGTTGCCGTCTCCGTTGGCATTCTCTTCCTCATCACAACCATTACTTTAGCTTCTTACTTCTGTACTCATGGAAACAACAATTCTTCTCAAGATGGTCATGATCAATTTTATCCGCACCATACAATACACATCATTGACAGTACTGATTCTAATGCTCAGAATCATGAAGTAGGTTTAGATGAAACAACTTTATCAACTTACCCAAAACTTTTATACTCTCAAGCTAGAAAACATCTTCATAATCATCATAAAGATACATCTACAAATTTTTGTTGTTCAATTTGTTTAGCTGATTATAAATCTAATGATATGCTTAGATTATTACCAGATTGTAATCATCTTTTTCATCTTAAATGTGTTGATCCTTGGTTAAAGCTCCATCCTACTTGTCCTGTTTGTCGTACTACTCCTGTTCCATCTCCTAAATCTTTTCCAATGGCAACTCCTCTTGCCGAGGTTGCTCCTTTATCAATGCATCGGGTATGATCATCAAAATCATCATTTTTACCTACACTTTTTCCCTGTAAGTTGATAATTCATAGTTCAGATTAATTATTATCATGTATATAATATAATTTTTAAATAGTGGTAAAAGAGTAGATACTCAGATTTATAAAGATTTGATTTTTAAATCTAATTTTTAAAACTAGAAATAAAGAAGATTAAAGTAAAATTGATTTCAAATTATTGGAAGGACTGAGACTAAGGATTCCATCATTAGTCAATTTTTCAAGTTGTAAAAACCTTGTAACTCATATATTCAATTTATTTAAAATATTGTCAAAGTTAGATTTTCAAAATAATAGTTGTAAATCGAAAGCATGAGACATCAAAAGCTCTAAACTCAGCATGACCCATCAAAAGAAAACACAACTAATTGATAAAAACCATTTTTTTCCAAATTTAATTCAAAGCAAATAATAGTAAAAAAATTGCACAAAAATAATAAAATAAGAATTACCACTTTATTATTGGAAAAATAGCTTCCTCCGTCGCCCCAATGATGGTGATTAGCTCATCATGTTGGAAACACTCTCAAAATAATTGTTCATAGCTCAAAGAGTGTTTACAATGAAGAGATAAAAGTAACAGAGAAGATTTGATACGGATATAAGCGTTACAGATGTGTTCTTTGTGTGGCTGAAGAGAACATAAATAAAGTACGGACTCTGGACGCTTCAGAAATATGAAAGAATAAGCAACGGGTTCAGCGACAGTTCTCTGGAGCCTTATGTTCTTCGTGTTCTTCCACCAGCAGAATTTTCTCTCTTTTCCGGAATTTTTTTTCACGTTTGTGGCTTTTTTTTTTCTTTGGTTTCTTTGCTATTTATAGGTTTGGGGAACCTTAATCCATCATCCTTAATCGATGAGGACACCAAGAACCATCCAAATCCAACTCCAATTACTTGTAAATCCGATTCAGGGACAAACTCCCTTTTCCGACTGTGACATGAATTTGCAACAATTTTTTCGGCGTGAATCACTCTGGTTAACGTGTGTTGATCATATCTTGGTGGTTTCTTCACTTGGGTAATTAAGAATTACCCAAAATCCCTTAAAAATCGATTCATACCAAATTAGCAGAACTTTCTCACGTAAATAACTTTTCCGCCAATTTCAGGAATTTGAATTTGACTGAAGGGTGCCCCCAATCCATCTGGCGGGTGCCTTTATCAGTTTGTCGGGTGCTTTTAACAACTTTTTGAACCGATTTTTCCACATATATTTATTTCTCAAAAATACCTACAAAGACATAAAAACTCATAATAAGTACAAAATCAAACACTATCAAAATAGATAATCAAGCATAATTTAGACACAATTTAGATATAATAAGTACAAAAAGAGCTAATTTGGTCAACCATCTTTTGTAATTTATACACCATGCAGTAAAATTTATGTATCTAATAATCTTTTTTTAGACAGGCAACCATATTTTTACTCCAATATATTTAATCGACTGAATGAAGATTACACTATGAAGCAAACTGTACATTCACTACCATAAAGTTTTGGTTAATTTTAATATAAGTAGAAATTGGCAGGGAAACAAATTAAATTAGCTATAATATAGCTAGGTTGTTGTTGATTGTCAGACAAAATTAATGATCTTTAAAAAAATGTATAAATCCAACCTAGCAATCTGTCAAACCAGTTCACACCAACAGTTCATTTTAGTTGGTATTTTAACGGAATTCTCTCCATCATTCAAATTGAAATAAAAATTTGGAGGAGGGAAAAATAATTTCTATGACGATTATCTGCTTTCTAACCTCCGTGAAATGTTTGAGCAGTGCGTGAGTATTTGTTGTTGTATGTTAGTTGTTGCTAGGACTTTCTGTTTGGCATTGACATTGCCTATGTGCTGGTTGTATGGGTTCATGCTCTTTTTGTACTCTCTTGCTTTCTCTTTTCAATTTATTCTTTATTAATGGATCAAAAAAAATGAAAAGAAGCGTTAGTTGCTTTGGCGTCATTATCTTATGATCTCATCTTTTGGATCTTTTCGTAGAAATGCAGATACTATTATCGGACTTGAGTAGTTTTGAAGAAATCATCTATCAATCAACATGTAACAATTGACTTTAATCCATTAAAAAGTCAGTCATTATCACTTATATATTACTTTATTCAGACTAGATAGCAAGGTTTTTTATATTTAAATTTAAATCCATCATTATCTATTGATAAGTGTCGGAAAATCTGTATTATCGATTTTGACAATAATACAACTTGTGTATTATTTCTGCCAATTCGTTATATCTTTGTAGTATTGGTCTTCGTCTATGTATTATAATTTTGTAATACTTCGTTCCAAAATCAAAAACAAGAAAAGAAGAATAATAGAAGGAGAAGAACAATCTATAATTCTTACATACGGAATTCTTACTGAAATAATTGAACTTAGAAGTAATAGAGAACGTCATTCGGAGTTCTTAGTTGTTGAGAGATAATACCGACAAAAGGACTTAAACCGCTGGTAGAGAGTTTTGTATTAGAGTATTTGATCATTCAATACCCATGAGTGAGGCACCAAACCTTCAGTTTTCCATTTATAGTGCTTCATTTGCGCAAACTCCGGGTAAAATGATGAGCTACCCAATCTCGCACCAATTTCAGCACTACTTTTTGATCTCTTGAGTGTTATTTCTATCAATCACGAGGGTGTCATCAGAATTACTAGTTCTATCTTGTAGTCTTTTTTGCAGTTGGCACCATTCTCTCGACAACAATAGGTCCATAGAAACACCATTATCATCAGCAAGCTGAGCATCAAAAATTTGAAGAAAAGTTGAAGACGTTCAAAATTTATAAGCAACGGTACAAGAAAGAGCAAATTTCATATTCAAGTAAAGCAACAATACAATGAGCAGAAATATATATACATGTTGAAGACTTATGTACAAGAGTGAAAGAAATCAAAAAATGGGAGTTAGTGAAGTTCATGATATCAAGACAACACAAGTTGTGAAGAATCAAATGGTAAAATCCTTATCCCATGGCCATAGTAGTTTCATTATCTATTTTATTTTCAGTTTGTATTTTGTTTGAAGTTATTAAAAAAAATATTTATCATTGTTTTAGTGTATATTTGTTTTTGTATTCATTTAATAAGGCCGCAAGGAATAAGAAATTTATAAAGAAGTTTCAAACAACAAGGAATTGAGAAAAAAAAGTTACAATTGTCAAGGTTCTACGAAGTTCAAGAGTTCATCATTAACAGTTGAAGACCGAAGACTGAAGACGTTTCTATTGGATGCAATGAGAGTGGTGTTGATTGTGAATCGGGTGAGAAGGTAAGTAAGCATCATTTTCATTCTTACGTAGTGTTTGATTTCCTTTCTTAGAGGTCATCATAAAAATAAAAAAGGGGTTCTTTATCGTCCTGCGTTTTATGGGATAACATCTTCATATAATTCAGAAGGTTACCTTTCCTTCCCACTATTCAACATGTGCAGGATTTCTATCTTCACTCCTGCCTACACACATGTGAGAACCATAAAGTGCACCTTTGAGTGTCAAGTTCATAAAACCCTATTGGTGAAGCAGAATGTTTATTCGGTCACTCTTGAACCTAGATTCTTTCGTATGGTGGTTTTCTCCTAACTCAAGAGTTAAGCATGAGAATAGTGTTCTTTATACTTCTAACTTCATATTGTTAGTGTGCAGAAACTTTATGTCTTCGTAGCTCTTTGGATGCATGTGCTCTGAAACGTTTGAAAGTTGGAGTAGGTTTTGTGGGTATACCTCTTGTAAACCCTCACGAGACTATAACTCGTCTAGTAGGGACACCTAAGGGTTTAAAGGATTATTGCACATGCTAGGTATAACCGTGTCCTCGACGAAATCGAGTTGTTGTATTTTAGTTAGGATAGTTCAGATAGTGGTTTTCTCGAGGACTAGCAAAATCTAAGTGTGGAGGAATATGATAGGTGCATAATTCACATGTTTTTAGTGTCAAATACATGCTTGTTTTAGCTATAATTCTTGCAAATTACTTGTTATTACGTTTGTTTTCTATCTTATGTTTTCTATTAGGTGAATCATCCCATTAAGAGTGAAGGTATCTACAAAAGATCTAATAATTAAAGTACTCTAAGTATTCAAGCATTCCAATGCCAAAGAAGAAGAATGAAGTTCATTGCGACATGAATTGACTAAGGAAATTGATTTCTACAAGTGAAAAAGGGATAAAGATAAATTCTAATCATTCAAATCCAGGAGTTCTTAATACCATTTTTAAGAGAACGAGAATACAAAGTGAACGGCGAAAGAATGAGGTCATTCCGAGTTCGTACGAAGAAGTTATGGACAAAACAGTCGAGATGAAGAAAAGGTCACTTTCAGCTTAACAGTCGGCATTGATAATAAGCAACACATCTATGCCGAATATGACATGAAATTGGGCAGAGAATTAGACCTACAATCGGCATCGCTCATTAGCAGCACAACTATACCGACTGTAGCAAGGTTGGTGGCAGAAAGTTTCACCATCAGTCGGTATTGTTCATCAGAAACCAAACTATGTCGACTGTAGAGAATTTAGTGGCAGAGAGTTTTACCAACTGTCGGCATTGTTAGCGGGGAAAAATATATGCCGACTTAAGAAATCCCAAAGGATCTGTTTGAAACGTTTTTGACTTCTAAAAGAAGGAAACCCGGTCTCGGAAGGATTCTAAGCCCTAGATATCATGAAGTACTATAAAAGGAGACTCCTAAGACATTAAGAAACATCTTTTGACAACCTTTACATTACTTTTCAAGTCTTGGAGGAGATCAATAACACCAAAATAGGAGCAATCTAGGAATTCGAAACGGTTCCATTATCATAACGAATTCTTAACTATTTTCTTATATGTATATCATGGATGCTTCTACATCCATGAGTAGCTAACCACCTAATTGATTGAAGATGAATTTTAAGTTTTAAACATGATTTAAGTTATTATATATGAATCTATTTTGAAGTTCTTCATATGATTATCGTTTGTTTTTACTAATATGAATATTTATGCTTGATTGATAGATTGTTTAGGTGGCCAACTAAATTGATTTGTTAATTAATCTAAAACTAGTAAGAGTTTGGTATCTGTAATTGTATCATAATATCTTACCTAAGTTAGAAAATATGAGACCTTACAGAGGGATTCTGTAGAGCAATCGCGTGTAAGAGAAAAACTAGTAAGTAGACCGAGCGCACTGAGTCTAACTACTAGGATCAAATTTAAATTCACAAACCTTAAAGAATTCAATTGAGTTACACCTTTTAACCGTACCTCAAGGCGGCTCATTTGGATAGAATCCGATGACTAAGCGTACCTGGTATCCGGTGATAGTGGGAGTTTTGGGGATAGCTAAGCATACATGTTATTCTACGGTTTGTGATAATCGGTGATGAATGAATGATAGATGAGTATACTAACTCAATGTTTGTTTAGTAACGAAGAAGGATTCCTTGATCATATTTCTCTCCATTACTTGCATCTTAATCACTTTTAGTTGCTTTATTAGTTAACTTCAACTTAAAACAAACCCCCCTTTGTGACATTTGATAACTACAACACCTCGCTCCTCATGGGAACGAACTCTATTTACTTATATATTATTCATTAGTAAAGTAGAACATAAGAGAATTAATTTGTGCACCTACAACACGCATCAATGTCTCGAGATATGTTGTTGAAAGAGTTTGGCCGAGACAGAGAAAGTAAGATGGAATCAGGAAGAAAAGGTATGGAAAATTGAGCGAGATAGTGAGAGGGACATGAACTGATACCTCTGCTGATGGAGGCGAAGAACAAACTCGAGAAGAAGAAGAAAATTAGGAAAGCTGGGATTTGTTTCCTGAGATTACAAGAAGAGAAAAGACAGGGAAGACGTTTGGGTTGCTGGCTATTGGGTTCGAAGAATAACTGCCTGGAAAACAAGAAGGGAATCAGTGAAGATTTCGACTGATATCTCTTTCCGTGAGGATTAACTGAACCAACTGAGGAAGATGAATATTTGTGATTTCCCCCAAGCATTAGGGCTTGGTTGAGGATATATGTGTTTAATTGGGTTGTGCTGGTTGTTCACTACGTGAAATGTATGGGTTCTAAAGACTCAGGTAAGAAAATCTGTGATAACGAAGATGGATTTGGTTTCTAATGGAAGAATGAAGAGATGTTTCTATGTTGCTAGTTGCTGCTGCCATAAAGAATAGATGGGCTGGCATTGGAATTCAGGTTTGGTGATGGTTAATTATTGCTTTTGCTGCTGTGAGTATTGGTGCGAATATATGGGTTAGCGTTTGATTTTAGAGAAGAAATCAAGAATGCAAGAAATGCTGTTGTTGCTGCAATTGTTTAGAAATCGAGAAGGAGGTTGAATGGAGATGGTTCAGTTCAAGAACATGGAGATGGGGTTCTGGATTACAAGGGTGTTGGCGTTGTTGGCTTCTTTGAATGGACAGGGTTGCTGCCATGTTTGTTCTGCCGAGATCGAGAATTGGGTGAGACTGAAAATGAGATAGGTTTGTGCAGGGAAGGAGAATTGGTGCTTTAATTCGCCAATATTTTATGCCTAGAACACTAACAGAAATGCACCTTAAGTGCTTGCCAAAATGCCTAAAAGAAGTAGCCGTGAAAGATTCGGCTATTTTGGGCTTTACTAATAAGCCTGATTTGGGATTTACTCAATGAATCAGTTTGGGCTAGACTAGTGGCAAGATTGAAAAGGGTTTGGACTTAGACTTAGATTTGAAATCTAGAGTTTTACCTAGATTTAGAAATGGAGAGTTTGTGTTATACTGGGAAAGAAACTTATATTCCAAGGAGGATTCTACAAGGGAGAAAGCTATATAGAGCAACTTCAACAAGAGAGAGAGATATATAGGTTGTTACCTAGTTCTCTTCTCACCTCTTCTACTTCTTTTTGTAGGTTTGCGCGGGGAAGATTTCTCGACGTCTAGGGTTTGCAATTTTTTTCTTCTATTCAATTTTGTGAACTTCAATTCTTATGAGTATATAATTTTCTTTTATTGGTTAGGGAATAGTTGGATCTCTAAAACATGATTCTTTGAATTAATACATTAGTTTTGTCTCAATTTTATCGTTTATGATTTTCTATAAATATCTCATTGATTGATTGTTTGTTTAGTTAAGTTGCAAATTGATTGAACTCACATTCATATCTAAAACTAATTTATGGTTTATTATACGTAAAAGTGATAGTCCTTGAATACAAGTAGCATAGTGTGGTTATTGCTTGTAGTGATGCATCCTTGTAATCATATGCGAATCGTGACCTTTGTTAAATTTAATTAGTGCGCTTTCCACGTCCAATTGCATTGATTAGCCTAATTTCATAAGTCTTAATGCTCCTCGGGGATTAAACTTGATTAGTGCTTTTTACATTAGGTTGTTCTCTTGGTAGAATTTGTATTCGCATTTTTTAATGTGTTTGTTGATGACTTGAGGAAATTTGCGGGATATTCTTGCGATCAAGGTATTCTAGGGCTTTTGATAAAACGAGATTAAATATCAATTATAATTATTAATACAAGAACATATTTTGGGAATGAAAACGAAAACCATGACCAATATTCTCAACTCTTTGATTCTTTTTTATAATTTGTTAGTTTTCTTAATTAGTTTAAGTTATTTTTATTAAATCTGAAAAATCCCCCTTTTTATATAAGATATCGAAATCATATAACAACCAAGACCTCCTCATGGTAACGATTCCTTTCTTCTTCTTACTTCATAATAAATCATAAGCAATGAGAAAATAATAAATAATTTTAAAGTGTTATGACATATATCAGAAGCCAACATTAAGACCTCACAAGTCACAATCACTTTCACGTTTTTTAAATATGTTGCAGAGAAGCAAGAGTTCTCATTGTACCCTGACTTTCTCCGTCTTCCTTTCTCATTCTCCCACTGGCGTGTCTTTACAGGGACTTTCTCATTCCTCGGCATCATATCTATCTAAATACTGATATACATATAAAAATTCTAACTAGGAGCATGATAAAGATCAGACTTCATCCTCATTTCACCCTCTCTGTAAATCTTCAAATCTTTCTCTTTTTAGTAAGTTGTGCGTTTTAAATATTTTTGGATATTATACATTAATTTACATCTCAAATATCGTCAAATTGTTGGTTCATCGTAACCTAGAATTAATGGTAATTTATTGGTTTGCTCAATGTTTAAGTTGAATCCACATCATGTGAACTGTGATTTTGCGGTAGAGAGTAATTTTGTTGAATTGAATGAGGAACTTCATTTAATATTCATGTTTTTGAATCTCTGAGGCATTTGACACCTTCCCATTCTGTAGAATTTTCGAATTTATGTCTAACTGTTATAAATGTGCTAACAGGATCGTAATTGCATTGGTCCTGACAATTCACTTGGTCTTCCAATGCATGTAGTTCACGTGACCATGGCAGTGAAAGAATACCATTGCGGGTGCAGCTGTAAAAGAAGCAATAATAAAAGAAACACCTTCTGTTGAAACTGAGGTATTGGAGCTGGATCTTTGTTCCATGGCTTTAATGAGAAAGTTTGCCGCATAATTCAAGTATATGGATCTTCCACTCATCCACTAAACATCCTTATGTGAGTATCTAAGAGTTTGAGAATTTCTTTTCATTATCCTTTCGCAGTTTCTACTTTCTTGAGCTATTTTTAGGCATGAGATACAACGAGTGACTTCTTTCTTAGAATCACATTGTCACACAATGTTGAAAAATATAAAAGAAAGCTTAGTTACAGGTTAAACTTTTTTATGTTTCCATTCATATTTGTTATGAATCTATCATTTCACATTAAACGATTCATGTTGATATTTCGTGTTACAACGGGGTTTTATAGATTTTGATCAATTCAGGAATCCACCATTCATGTCTTTGTTACATGTAATGGTCGAATAAACATCTCAAAACTAAATTTATAAAGTTTTAAATGGTTTTATATTGCTGGGTGCTCACCTTCATATATAAATTGGTACAAATAAATCTTTACTGTTTTTGCTAAGGAATGTAAACACCTAATTGAATGTTCATCGCCGCAGGTGAATTGAATGTTAGACTGATCAAGAGGTAAAGTTTCTCGCGGCTTGGCTTTATGATGTTTCGTTAGCTTTAGCTAGACTACGCGTGTCTATTGGTCATGGAGATCAGAAGTATTTCATCCCGTAAAAAGTACAATTGTCTCATCTCGGGGTTAAAGAAGTTGGAACGGTGATTTCACGAAGCCATTAGAGGTTAGACATCTGCAATATTATGCTTTATAATTCAGTTGTTTATTTTATAATTCTGCAATATTTTGCTTTATAATTCAGTTATTTATTTTATAATTCTTCTTGGATAAATTACAAGGTGCGGAGAACTTATTACTGGTAGAAAGAGAAAAATTACTGTTGAAGAAAATCGGCTTAATTAAATATGGGCTTAATTGTTTTATTTTTGGTCTTGGATTAATGAATCTTAGGACCAAAGGGTCACTAAGGAAATTAGTTCATTTTCACTTTTTGTGAATGAACCTTTAATGTCACATAGAAGAAACTAAAGATGTTACCTCTTCATATTACTTAGAAATTTGCATCTAAGGGAGGCCCCTTAGGGGTTAACACACTTTTGTGTATGGGAGAGGACTTAGGCTATGGGCTAGTTGGTGCAACCACACATTTCACACACGCCCGGTGCTTCGCACCGAAGCACGCACAACGCCGCCATCCGTCCGGTCGGTCAGGCGGGCGGCTCGGGCTCGGGCTCGAGTGCGAGTGCGGGTGTGGGTCAACCAAGACTTATCTTTTTGGACAAATATTTTTGAATTATTTCCTTAAAGAATTTAAAATTAAATTAAATTTTGTCTTTAATATGGGGGCGCGGCTGACCGGGCGAGTATTAATTTTGACTGTTTTCTTACCAGTAATTAATCTATTAGCACATAAAATTTTGATTAATTATAAAATTTATTTTCATTGATTGCTGACAGATTTCTCTCCTATTTTCATTGATTTTTCATTTCAACTTACACCAGAAGCAGCTACTATCCTGCCTTATTTTCCCCTCTTCCTGCTTTGTTTTGCGCACTACTTGTTTACTTCCCTTCTGTAATCTATCTTGTTGTTAAGTTCGTTTGAGGGTGATTTGTATTGTGTTTATACAAATCATAACGGGCAGTTCTATCCTGGACACATCTTCGTTGTGGGGTATAGCATATCTCATTCTTGAGGAGTACCCGCAGACTATTGTGTTAAAGACAATTTGCTGAGCAGGTGACTCTATCCTTTGTGTGCATATCATTCAGAGATTTTATTTTCACGTTAACATCTTCTGTTTTAGTATTTTTATTGTTGCAGATACAACAATCTTAACACGATATACTTCTTCTGTAACAATGGGTAAAAATGATGTTGACAGACCAGAAAAATTCAGTGGGAAGGATTTCAAAAGATGACAATCAAAGATGTTTTTTTTCCCTGAGTTTTCATATGTTAGATGAACTTGTTCTGAAATCTTTTGATGAGGGTTTGAATGATGCTGGAAATGAAAGGGATTTGGAAAGTTTGGTTAGGCAGAATTATATGGCTAAAAACCATATTCTGAATTGTTTAGAAGATGCACTTTATGATTTTTATAATGCAAAAGATAACTTTTCTGCTTTTGATTTATGGGCTGCTTTAGAGGTAAAATACCAAGCTGAAACTGTTGGAAGTAAGAAATTCTTGGTAGCTAGATTCTTGGAATATAAAATATCGAATGACAAATCTGTGGTTGATCAATTCCTTTAACTTCAGCGTATTATCAATGAAATTCTTGCTGAAGGCATGGTGATAGATGAAACTTTTCAAGTGTCTGCTGTGATTGAGAAATTACCGTCTTCCTGGTCTGAATACAAACGTAGATTGAGACATGAAACTGGTGAAGTCAGTATGGTTGATTTGGGTAAGAAGATTTTAGTGGAAGAGTTATTGTGCTCCAAAGACAAGAACGTATCTTCTGCAAGGGACATGTCAAACAAGGCTCATGTAATTGAACACAAGTCTTCCAATACTGAAAAAAAGGTTAGAGCAGCAAACGCAACCCTAAGCCTGGTCATCATAAGAAAGGTATATTTCAGAAACCTAAATCTGACATTGGTAAAATTAAAGGTGCTTGTTATGTTTGTAGAACTCCTGGCCATATGGCAATAGACTGTAGAAAACGTAAAGATTTTAATAATAAGAAAAACAATGTTAATTTGGTTGAAAGCAACAAGAACGAGTTTTCTGGTACGTTGTTTGAATTAATTTGGTAACCAATGTTAGAGACTGGTGGGTAGACTCTGGCACTACCAAGAATGTCTGTTGAAACAGAGATATGTTCACCTCCTATCAGAAGGTATGAGAAGGGGAGAAACTCTACATGGATAACTCATCTGCAGCACAGGTTGCAGGAAAAGGCAAAGTTGGGCTAAATCTCACTTCTGGCAAGACTCTCACATTGAATGAAGTTCTTCATGTTCCGGACATCTGCAAAAATCTTGTTTCTTGTGGTGTTTTAGATGATAAGGGTTTTAAACTTGTTTTTGAATCTGGGAAAGTTGTTGTCACTAAGGGTAAGGACTATGTAGGTAAGGGTTATATGACTGAGGGTCTCTACAAACTTAATATAACCTCTGCTGAAATAAATAAAATTGATTCTTCGCTTATGTTTGTGTGTCATTAAATGTTTTGCATGGTAGACTTGGACATGTAAATTATAAGTCAATGCATTGGCTAACATAGGTTGCATACCCAAATTTAGTTTGGATAATGAACATAAATGTGAAGTATGTGTGGAATCAAAATATGCTAAAAAACCTTTTAGAAAAAATGTTCAAAGAAATTCTAAACCCTTATAATTAATTCATTCAGACCTAGTTGACATGAAATCAGTTCAAACTAGAGGTGGTAAGAAATGGTTTGTCACTTTTATAGATGATTTACGAGATATTGTCACATATATTTGCTTAAAGGTAAGGATGATGCCTTAGAAGCCTTTAATATGTATAAACTAGAAGTTGAAAACCAAATTAGTGATAACATTAAAACTGTTAGGTCTGACCGTGGTGGTGAATATCTAATTCCTATAGGAGATTTTTGCATAGAACATGGCATTATACACGAAGTAACCCCTCCTTATTCACCACAATCTAATGGTGTGGTTGAACGGAAGAACCGAACCCTTAAGGATATGATGAATGCCATGTTAATTAGTTCAGGATTACCTGCAAACTTGTGGGGGGAGGCCGTCCTCTTAGCTTGCTATGTCTTGAACAGAGTACCCTTTAAAGGATCAGACAAAACTTCATATGAGTTATGGAAAGGTAGCCAACCTTCTTATGCATACTTTAAAGTGTGGGGGTGTTTGGATAAGGTTTCCCTTCCTCCCCCTAAGAGAACCAAGATATGACCCAACATTGTTGATTGTGTCTTCATAGGGTATCCTGAGCATACTACTGCATATAGATTTATGGTTGTAAGTTCTGAAATTTCTGAAATTGGTGTGAATACTCTATGGAATCTAGGGATGTTGTGTTTTTTAAAAATAATTTTCCGTTGAAATCTGATTCTCGCATGATATGTGTTGATCCCCTAGATGTCCCTTCGACCAGTCAGACATTACCTTTAGAGGAAGATAAAGTTGAATTTGAGCCTAGAAGAGGTAAAAGACTTAGAACTGAAAAATCTTTTGGGCCAGACTTCATAACATGTTTAGCTGAGATTGATCCACAGACTTATAGATAAGCCATGACTTCTTCTGAAGCTCCATTGTTGAAAATATCTTCCATTAGTGAAATGGATTCCATTATACAGAATGGTACGTGGAAGATTGTAGATTTACCTCTAGGGTGTACACCCATTGGTTGTAAATGGATCTTCAAAAGGAAACGTAAGGTAGATGGAACTGTGGAAAAATACAAAACTAGATTAGTATCTAAAGGCTATAAACAGAAAGAAGGTGTAGATTTCTTTGATACATATTCACCTGTTACGAGAATTACTTCCATTAGGATGTTAATTGCTATTGCTGTCATTCATAACCTAGAGATACATCAAATGGATGTAAAGACAGTTTTTCTAAATGGTGAATTAGATGAAGAAATTTACATGAACCAACTTGAGGGATTTGTATTAAAAAGTTGTGAAAACAAAGTTTGTAAACCGAAAAAATCTTTGTATGGTTTGAAACAAGCACCTAAACAGTGGCATGAAAAATTTGATCATGTAATGATTTCTAATGGTTTTAAAATCAATGAATCTGACAAGTGTGTTTATACTGAACTTGTGAATGATGCATGTGTGATTTTATGCTTGTATGTTGATGATATGCTTATACTTGGTACAAACATGGATGTAATTAATTCTACAAAGAACATGCTAAATGAGAACTTTGACATGAAAGACTTAGGCCCCGCTGATGTGATCTTAGGGATGAAGATTAAAAGAAATTCTAATGGATATAGTCTTAGTCAATCTCATTATTTTGAATATATGCTTAAAAAATATAATCAGTTTGATTGTAAACCTGTTTGTACTCCGTATGATCCTTTTTGTAGACTCAAAAAGAATAAGGGTAATGGAGTTTCACAACTTGAATACTCAGTGTTATAGGAAGTCTGATGTATTTGATGAATCGTACGAGACCGGACATTGCTTATGTTGTGAGTAGGTTGAGTAGGTATACCTGTAATCCGCGGCAGGAGCATTGGGATGCACTTATTAGAGTGTTAAGATACTTGTAGTACACTTTTAATTTTTGTTTAAATTATGAGAGATACCCTGCAGTCCTTGAAGGATTTTGTGATGCAAACTGGATATCAGACTCAGAGGAGTCTAAGTCTACGAGTGGATATGTTTTCACTCTAGCAGGAGGGTCTGTATCTTGGAAAAGTTCCAAACAGACATGTATAGCTCGATCCACTATGGAATCAGAGTTTATTGTGTTAGATAAAGCAGGAGAGGAAGCCGCTTGGCTAAGATGCTTTTTAGAAGACATTCCTCTCTGGTATAGGCCTGTGCCAGCTATATCTATACATTGTGATAGTCAAGCTGCAATAGCTAATGCTAAAAACAACAACTATAATGGGAAGTATATACACATTCGTAGAAGACATAATTCCATGAAACAACTAATCACAACTGGCGTTATTTCTGTTGACTTTGTGAGGTCTAAGGAGAATATCGCGGACCCTTTGACGAAAGGTTTTTCCAAGGAGATAGTTAGTAATGCATCAAGGGGGATGGGGCTTAAGCTCATTAAATAAACTTGCCATGAAGGATACTCAACCTTGCTGACTGGAGATCCCAAGATCAAGGTTTTGAATGAGACAACTAATTTGTGGTGGGTTAAAGGAAACACTATCAGAGAATTTCATTCTCTGTCCCTTCCCTATGGTGTAGACGTGATAGTATGACTGCATGTGAAAGATGACTTTTTATTAAGTCTTACTGAGTTTTATAGTTTCAATTTAAGATTGAAGTGGGGTGTAGCAGTAAACACTCTTGATGGAACTCACCTATATGAATGTGGAAGTGGGACGCTTCCTATGAGAATTGAGTTGATTCTCTAGAGCATTCTTAGAAACGGGATACATCTAGGGCCAAAATGGACACAACGACACGAACTTGACAGCACTTAGAGTGATATCACGCGTGGAAGTTATTGATGAACTACACCAAACGATGGCAGTTCAAGACATCGCGTTTACTTTCCATCAAGTAGTTCCGGTAATTTCTCACTAAGCAAAGGTTCAAGACCTTATGGACACCTATTGCCTATAGTGGTATTTCTCGTTTTCTGATTTCTGATTTTCATTGGGTTTTCATTCATTTGGGAGATTTTTGTAGAAAATGGGCTTAATTAAATATAGGCTTAATTGTTTTGTTTTTTATCTTGGATTAATGGATCTTAGGACCAAGGGGTCACTAAGGAAACTAGCTCATTTTCACTATTTGTGAATGAACCTTTAGTCCCACATAGGAGAAACTAAAGATGTTACCTCTCCATATTACTTAGAATTTTGCATCTAAGGGAGGCCCTTTAGGGGTTAACACACTTTTGTATATGGGAGAGGACTTAGGCTATGGGCTAGTTGGTGCAACCACACATTTCACACACGCGCGGTGCTTCTCACCGAAGCACGCACGTCGTCGTCGTCGTCGCCGTCCGGTCGGGTGGGTCGGGTCCTGGTCGGGCTCGGGTGCGGGTCGGATCAGTGCGGGTGTGGGTCAACCAAGATTTATCTTTTTGGACAAATATTTTTAAATTATTTCCTTAAAAGAATTTAAAATTAAATTAAATTTTGTCTTTAATGTGTGGGGTGGGGGTGGGGGTGGTGGGGGTGGGGTGGGGGTGGGGGTGGTGGGGGTGGGGGGGTATCGAAAGCAGCACCTCCTACCACCTAAAAGAAGTAATCCATTTAGACGAGCGTACCTCTCCTAAACTGCTCTTGCTGTTGTTGTTGGGACAAAGAGTGAACGCCAACCCACTGGAACAGCAACTTGTGTACCTTCGCCCTAAAGACTGACTTAAATCAATAAGAGAAAGAAGCTGGGTTTCCGAGA
>JAJJMC010003761.1:2141780-2231161 GCA_023531435.1 Papaver californicum | reverse complement strand
GCTTGGGAGCATCCTCTCTTGTGAGTTTGCTTGGTCCCTCGTGCATGACTTGGTTTATGGCAACCCTCTTGCACAATACCAACTGGCCTTTAACCGCTTCTAGTTCTTGCTCAACTGACAACAACTTGGCATTCACCTCTTCCACGGTATCCTCCACCGCATCTTGGATTCGGGCTTCCGCGTCCATCTTGATACCGTCCACCGCCTTGCTTATGGCCTCCTTTATGGTATCTTTCCACCCCTCAAGAGTTTCCTTTGTTAGAAACTCTTCCTCGGTGCGCATAAGGAAATCACTCACTCGTTTTTCCATGCGTACCATTCTTGCCTCAAGACTTGTTTGCGTATCCTTGGACTTTGCCTTTTCTTGGTCTGGCCATCGACACTTTTCTTCATGGTGTTGTTACTGTTAACGTCAGCCATTCTTGAATCTCGAACTTCGCTCTGATACTAACTGTCACGGGCTTAGATTTTGGGATAAGACCGTGCGGCACTTCAACTCTTCAAGTAAGCCTAAAAGAACACAAGGGAAGGAGATTTAAAGATTTTTAAGGTGGGTAAGAGTATTGGATTATTACAGAGAGAGTACTACAATGCTTTGAGAGCTCTTGGTGGATGATTTGAGCATATGAGTTCTCCACCTTATATAGTGTTCAATGGAGAATTCTAGAATATGTTCTAGAATGATCACCTTCTAGAGTATTCTACTACTTACAAGAATATACAAGGAATATTCTATATACAAGGGAAATTCTAGAATGTCCTAGAATGTTCCGGAAGCTTGTGGTCTTCCATAATGCTCTAGACTCTTCTCACGGACCAGCCCAATATGTGGAAAAATGGGTGGACCGTAACACAAGGTTACAATCATCTCTGGATAGATGATATGAACTTTCAAGCAGTAACCAACTCTGTTCCAACGATATAAACAACCTCGCACAGTTATGTTGAACCGTAAAGCTTGAAAAGATCAAGCACGACAGTAGTTTGTCGATGTTTGTTTAGATAGTATGAACCTGTGCAGTACATTTCGGCCGAAATTTCGCGAAAATTTCGGATTTCGGGGTAAAACCGAAACGAAATCCAGTATACCGGTACGGCCGATTATTTATTATTTTTTATTATTATTTTTGAAAAATAAAAAAAAATGGAAAAAAAAATTATCCTTGTTTTAGGGTTTTGAATTGTTACTAATATTTTTTATGATATTTTAGAATTATATATGGATATGATAATATCTATAATTAATCTAACGATCTCGATTAGAATTATAATATTCTTGTTTAATTAGCATTTTAGACGATGAAATTTGAAGTTGTCTTATTTCTCTTGTGTTTCCAGTTTAAACTTTGTGTAAAATCTATGGATCTATATATTTTAGATGATTACTAGTTTTTCTTTCTAAACTTTGTGAAAAACGCTTATTATAACGTGTTAAAATATATTTATAGTTATAAAATATGAACTAGTATTTTTTCATAAAATTATAGGTATAAAATATATGGACCGATATTTCACCGATATTTAAAACCGAAATTTTCCTGGTATACCGGCATATCAGTGTATCGCTCTCAACCGGTACGAACCGAAATCTGGTATGATACAACCTTGGTATGAACTATACACAATGGTAGCAACTATCTCTCCTTAGATAGTGCGGATAATATGAACTGCGTAGCAATAACTATCCCTAATATATCATCGAACACACGACCAAGAGGGCTAGTCCATAAGTCCCCTCCAAGGCTTGCCTAAAACCCCTGCCATTGAAATATTCACAGTATTTTGGATTCTATAAAACATTATGCATTTTCAGTTCTAGCTTGGCATTGATTCCATCATGAATACACACGACTCGAAAGATGTACTGGGAATTTATAAGTGAAGACTAAATACAATCAACCCCTTAGCAAATATACTCAGTTCAACAGTATCTTATATAAATTCCCAGCAACAAGAATTCTTAATTTTTAACCTTTAACACCCAGGTGGAAAATTAAGAGATTGGATCACCCATCCGTGATACACATAAAGAAGTAAACAAACGTATACCGGCATAGCTAAAATAGGACAATAAGGACCTGAGATCCATACATCTCAATTACCTAGAAAGGACATCATTTAAGTCTACACACTACACATAGTTAACACAAAATTTGCATTTCATATACCTAGTTAGACTAGCATCCAGTAGAATCACTTATTTTACCATTACAACTATTGAGGCCAACTATGTTGGAATTAACATATCTTACCCGTCACTTTCTTGTTCACCCAAGTATGTATAATGGGAGTACAATAATACATAAAAGAAAACTAGCACATCATAACCTTGGTTGCACAGATTATTATCTGGGTAGTTCAACCCCTGTTAGGATTTGGCAGATGAGAAATAAAGTAGTCGTAGGTCTAAATGAATTAAATGCTCATTACCATACTATAGGCTATATCAGAGCCCAATCAAGCGGATATAATATAACTCTTTTACAATTCATATAATATAACTATTTTACAATTCACAGTAAGTCTAAATGAATTAAATGCTCATTATCATATTATAGGCCATATCAGAACACAATCAAGCGGATATAATATAATTATTTACAATTCATATAATATAACTATTTTACAATTCACAATCCTTATTCGCATAAATAATATAACTATTTTACAATTCACAATCCTTATTCGCATAACTTACTCGCATTTTAAGAAAATCCAACCAGCCGCTAGATTGGGAACTACATAATGGATAATTTGTACATGGTAATGAAAATGGGAAATTATTGAACCATTATGGAAACGCCGATACGAGACTCACAAATTATGAAATACAATTAGGTACTTAATCAAAACCAATCTTCCTATAATTTCAAGTAAGTACTGAAATATTTATACGATACACGGATTAGTACTAAAATGTTATACACCACAAATGAAACTGTACACTAGCCGAGCCTCATGCTTGCACATGGTGGTAGTTAAGCGTGGAATCAGTGACTAGCCAACATTGATAATAAGCATTTCTTCAAACAAAAGGTATTATTAACAAGCACAAAACAACCAAATGTAAACTTAGCACTATTTATCTAATCAGTACAACTAATGATTTAGTAGATAAAACTAGGCACTTACCAGGCTCTCAATGGCAACAGAAGATACAACACGGAATAGAACATCAAATCCCTCCATAGTTAACCACAAGCACATCCGTATATTAGCAACCATAATTCACCACTAATGCATCCATATACAACCATCCATAGTCCATATATTGTTAACTATCCTTTTCGTCACATGCAAGCACAAGAAATTTAAATAACCCAATAACAAATATATTCACCAAACAGTGGCATTAAGATCACATAACAATCTATATCAAGTTCTTTAGGTCCAAGTAACCAAGATCAGTATAACTACACTCCTTGCATACTCTAATTTGATTGGATCAAATTCTAAGGCTTTCCATCTAATTAATAGGCTATTAAGAAATCCAACAGTAAACAATCTAATAAGTTTACTCGAGTCATAAGTTTTATACAAAAATGAGATCAAATGAATATATTTAAAAACCGCACCATACCAAATATTAAGATGTTGTGGCTGAGCACACACCATTGAGACCTCGACATGCTTACTAATCAATGAAAGATAAAAGCCATTGCCCAAACTTTACTCTAAAGCTACCAGTGTTTGGGACCTGTACTACCTGGTGTACAATGCCCCTCTCACTCTCTCATTTATAATATCATTTTGCTGTTTGCATTTTTCAAAGTCTTTACTGAACAAATACAGTTAGACAGATATATATACATATATATATATATATATCAATAGATACCAGATATAACACAAATGCGAGCATATTTTAAAAGATCCAAAAATTAAAGACATACAAGCCAAATCCTAGCCAATAGCCATGCATGCTTTATTGTTAACCATCAAGAAGCCAATCCCTGCAAACTAAAAGAATGGACTTAAAGCACTAGTCTAGTACTAATTCTGATTCATCAAGTCTACACTTAATATCAAACAAGGAAAGTAACAAACATGATTCAAAACTCATTCTCAGCAAATAAATAGTAACCAAACTTCGAAAGTGAACCATATAACTCATGCACAATACAAATTGAACAATACCCAGCATTTTGTACTATTGAAGGAAATGACTAACGACTCACACTTTACAATCTGGTTAATTTAGACATCATAAACCGATTTGGGGAAAAGCCCCAAATTTAACATGAAGAAACCTATCTTAATTATCAATTTATACAATCATGGTTAATAACTTTGAAATTGAAATAACATACAACAATCCCATGCTTTTATATATCTAAAATTGAAGTTTCATCATTTAATTTCATAAAAACCTAAAATTTGGTATAAACCCAAAGTTCCCTGTTTTACAAAAGCTCAAATTAAGATTTCGGGATTGAAGAACAGGAGGGAGAAATTTTTCTACCTCGTTTACGGAACTAGCCCATATGAACAACATCAGCAGTTCGGTGTAACCATGCATATCTCCAAACAGCTAGATGAAAGAAAAGAAATAGAAAGAAGGTGAATCTGTAAACGAGAAATGATAATGCTTAAGAGTGTTATTGCAGAAAGGATGGTTAAATCCATCGAGAGATTTTCGATCTCCACTATTTCTCTTCCATTTCTCCTCTTAGTTTTTCCCTTATCTAATAATTTTTCTTAGTTTTCCTCCAATCCATTCACTATATCCAAACCCAATTCAAAACTCTTATCCTCTCACAAGAACAACAATAACCCATTTTTCCTCTCCGTAAGAACCTCCCTTACTCTCTCTTACTCACTAATAATGGAAAGGAAGACGAGATTTAAATATTTTTCTCTTGTTCTCTGCAACTCCCAAATGGAGGAAAACTGATTAAGAATTTTGTTTTCTTGTTTTTATCATGGGCGATGATAAGAGAATAAAGTGCCCCCGACCAGCTCATTACACGACGCATGTAAAATATGCTTACAGTTTGTGCCTCAGTGCCTCCATGTCATTCACTAATTGTGCATATAAACACTGCTAAGGGATAACCTATTTGGCAATATCGGGTTTAGTTAAACCTAAGAAAAGAACGGATATGATACACTTTTTATGCGTATCTATGTGATCGTTAGCCAAAAAATTTCATTTTTGTATGAATTTAACGTTGACGTCCCAAAATCGGTAAATAATGGAATATGTTATCTATCGATTATACATGTATATTGGCTAAAAATTCATCGTAATCGTAGTTTTGATTACCACCGATTGTCCAATAAGCCCTAAATTCTTTTTCGAATTTTGATTTTTTTTCTTCTTATATAATCGGTAGTCTAGAGAACTAGATATCTATAGATTGTAATTTATGCCCCACGCTGATTTTATTCCCTCTTCGATAATGTACTCTTACAATCGGTAGTTTCGTGGGATCTATTATCTATCGATTGTAAAAGTATCCTATTGGGAGATGTGATAACACAACCATTTCCTACTCAAGGGGAATGTTCTCCTAACACCTCCTTTCAACCTCTTGCTCAAGAATCCTGTGATAATTTCTTCACCCTTGAGAATGATTTTGTAGAAAAGGCCAAGCCGGCTTTTATCATAACTTTTTCATCTTCTGAACAATTTTCGAAAACAATTTCTTTGTCAGGATCTAGTAATGTAAAATCTGAGCTTTTCAAAAATCCTCATTTTTCTTCTTTTGTTTTATTTTTGGAGAATGTCTCAAATTCAGAATATGTCTTAGTAAATAGTGATTTCAATCAATATGGATCCTTTATGGATGATGCTGGTACCAAATCAAACTGTTCAATTCCCTTCGATGAGAAAATTGTAGCTCCGATGAAAGCTGATGAAAGAAACAAAAGGGCTCTGGTACTATCTCTTGGCTTTCTCTCAATTTTCTTGGTTATTTCTCAGTTTCTTATTTTTTCTATGATTTTCAAGTGCCATAGCTTACATTTGTTTTATTTTGATTATTACCCATCAAATCATGTTTGTATGAATAAGAAAAATCTAGTTTTTCTAATCTTAATTACTAACCTAGGTCTTTCAGTAACTGATAGCATCTTAAATCACTGTGGATTTTACAAACGTTAGTTCCTGAATAACTACATTGTTGTTTGTAGTTTTTGTTTATGTTTTTTAGGAGAAATTGTTTTAAATCCCTTGGTTCTTGTAAGCAAGTGCCTTAGATATTGGCTTTTTTCTTTGAGACTTGTAGTTGTAATTAGGAATTGTCACTTTTAGCTTTAGAAAGATAAAGATAATAGCATGGAACACACAAGGGTGTGGTAACAAAAAAATGAGACACCATCTTACTCAACTAACTAAAAGTGAACATCCTGATGTGCTTTCCTCTCTGAAACTAAATCTCAAAAACCTTATATAAAACAAATTTTATCCCACTTTCCTAACATTAATTGTGTAGATCCTATAGGAAAAGCAGGAGGGTTGGCCATAGCATGGCTAGATTGATTCTCCTTTGACATTGTGCATTGGAATCTCAATGTGATAAATTTTCTAGTTAAATCTAACTTTAGTGAGAAGCAATAGTTGCTCACTGCATTTTACGACAACTCTTATAAACCACATAAACTGAATTCTTGGTCTTTTTTAGAAGACATCTCAAAAAAAGTAAACCAAAATGAAATGGCCTGGATTGTGATAGGATATTTCAATCAAATCCTAGACCAAACTGAAAAATAAGGGGGTAAACCTTTTATAGATGATGTGATATTTTAATCTAAATGTTGCAAGTGTACGGCTGTCGATGAGACAATATACAGATACGGTTCGTTCCACAAAGACTAAAATTGTTACCTTTAATTTACAATTAAATAAAATGCTAAAAAGATGAGAAAATATTTTAAAGATAAAACTAATTATAACTAATAAAAAATAATTAAGAAAATATCAGGGCTTTTGATTCCACCACTATGCTGGATATTAGATAATTCAATCATTTTTCTATGAAATTCTTTTTAAAATATTCAAGACGATTTAGGACATTAATCGACGTCTTGGAAGATAAAACGTTGTGAACCAATAAATTATCTCAAAAGACTAACAGTTTCCTTCATTCAAAGATACTGACTTCTAAAAAGAATACATCATTCATTTAAAAAGCAGAAGGACTCATAAAAAAAGCTATTATCGTTTATAAACAAGATAGAAAGGACCATAAGAATTATTATTGAGAAATAAATAAAACTCTCTAATTTATATCATCGGATTTTCTCTTTAACCCTAGTAAAAATATTATCTAACTATTACAGATAAAAAAAATAAAAACTAAGAAGAAAGATAATCCTAAACTCTATCCACTATACTCGGACCCCGGACAAAAAATATCCCCCAAAGAACTCATCGGCTCTTCTTTATATAGACTGGAGAAAAATCTTTTCCCAAGTGATTTCTATAAGTCGCAAAATTCTCAATAGTCCCCTAAAGGGAAGTTACTCCATTACACCAATAATCGTTGACAAGACTTTATAGGAAAATATTATCAATGACATATATTTTGCAATTCCAGTTGATGTCGGTTCCATCCTTCAAGCATTTCTCGGCAATTAAGAAAATCTTTTCCTTTTAAAACACTTCAAAAGTTGGACTATGGTAACACTGTTAATGTCTTCTGCACCACATCACCTAGCAATCTTTTCAAATCTTCTGTACTTCCATTCATATTTAATTAGTATTAGTTGAGTACATAAGCATTATGGTTAGTGGTGAACAAAGCTTGTTCTTTATAATTCCGTGACAATATGCACCAATCAAAATTGGTCCTGTTGCATGTAAGATATTTTTAGGCCCACCATTCACGGTGCTAACGAATGACTTTTTTATTTTTTATTTTATCGTCACCAGATTCGGCCCACTGACTCACGAATTCGACTGCCCACCGGTTGGCTACTTTTGTTCATCGGTTCCTTGAAATAACTGATTTTTCTTTCATTTTTATGGGCAAAGTTCCGCATTTTCGTCCTTCGTACTTTATTTTCCAAAAATTACAATAATAAATAAAAACATTAAACTTATAAAATAAAAAATTAATAAATATTAATAAAGACGTAAATTATGTTGTGTTTACACACTCATCAATAGAATCTGAAGCTGAGCCTTTTATTAGACTGCTTGAAAGATCAACTCTTTTGGATCTAGGTTTCCAAGGTAACTGTTTTACTTGGGATAACCAAAGAGCTGGTAGCAAAAACATCCAGGAAAGACTGGATAAAGCATATGTCAATACTGATTTGCAGCTTCATTACCTTAATTATTTCATCGCTCACTTGTCTCATATAGGTTCTGATCATTGTCCTTTAAGACTGGTAATGTTTACAAACTCTGTTTTTGAACAGAATACCCCATTCAAATTCTTTAATACCTGACTTAAAGAGAAGTCATGTATGGAAATCATTCATAATACTTGGAACAATAACCTAGAAAATGTTACAGAGGTTATGATAAAAAACTTACACTCTCTAGGACAAAACCTTTTAAATTGGAATTTTTTTTTCTTTGGTGCTCCTGATAGAAAAATCTTTAAATCCTAAAACAATTAGAGGGTCAAAATTCCACTGGGAATTACACCCACAAACAATCACATATCAACAACAAGGTCTTAGAGTTAGAAAGACTATATGATACTCAAGAGGCCATAGCCAAGAAAATCTCTAGAGATAACACAATTAAGTTAGGAGAAAGGAATACAAAATTCTTTCACATCAAAATAATGCAAATGAGGAAAAGAAATAAAATTGAATGTCTAGCTAATAAAAATGGAGAAATCTTAAACAAAAAACCTCAAATTACTGAAGAACTTAGAAACCATTTCTCTGACCTCTTCTCAGCTTCTCTTACTAGTCAAGATCAACAAATAATGAATCTAATACCAAATGTGACATCTGATATAGATAATCAATTCTTAATGGCTATTCCAGATGCTACTGAGATATGAGAAGTAGTTAGGCAAATGAAACCTAATAAGTCTCCAGGATCATATGGGTTTCATGTGAATTTTTTTAAACACGATTGGGAGATAGTTGGGTCCCAAGTAATAGCAATGATCCAAGAATTTTTCAAAACTAAACAAATGAACCCTAAGCTCAATGAAACTTTTCTTTTTTTGATTCCTAAGATAAAAAATCCACAAACTCCAAATGATTTCAGACCCATTGGTCTGAGAAACACCCCTTATAAGATTTTAACCAAGCTTATGACAAACAAACTAAAAGTTTTCTTAGATAAAATGATTTCTCCTTTTCAATCTGTATTCTTACCCTCTAGACAAATTGCATATAATATAGTGGTGGCTCATGAGCTAATTCACTCATAAAAAAATTTGGAGGTTTAGGAATACAAAATTGACATGTCCAAGGCATTTGATAGAGTAAATTGGAGCTTTCTAATCAATACTTAAAGGCTTTTGGCTTATGTAGTGATTGTGTACCTTGATACATCAATACATATCCACAACATCAATTGTTGTGCTTCTAAATGGCTTATTTGGTCAGCTATTTACTCCCACTAGAGGACTGAGGCAAGGAGACCCCCTCACTCCTTACCTGTTCTTGATCTGTATGAAGGCTTTTTCTCTTTTACTCATTGAAAAGGAAAAGAATTAGCACATTCAAGGCATCAAAATCTCTAGATATAGCAGTGTTTCATATCTGTTTTTTGCAAATGATTGTCTGCTTTTTACTAAAGCCAATCTAGTAAGCTGCAAGAATATCTTAAATATTATTGAGCAGTTTAGTGTTGTTTCAGGACATTTGATCAAGTTTAACAAATCTGGCTATTTTTTAGTAAGAAAATACATCCTAAACTAAAAAGAATGATGACCAGGCTACTAAAAATTAAAAAAATCAACATTAAAGACTCATACCTAGATGCTCCAATTTTTATAGACAAAACTAAACTAAAGTCTTTTGACTCAATTGTAAAGAACATGGAGCACAGGATTCAGGGTTGGCAAAGCAAAGTCCTAACTCAGGATAGTCGATTTGTGCTTAACAAATCTGTACTAGTATCTCTGCCAATTTATCAGATGGGGTACTTTGTACTTCCAAAGAAAATCACTACTAGACTCAATGTTGTTCAGAGAGATTTCTGGTGGGGTAAAAACAAAAACAACAAATGCCATTACATGAAAGCATGGGCTTTCCTCTGTAAACCTGTCTCTCTAGAGGGTTTAGGCTTTAAAGACTCAGAGAAAATGAACCGTGCCATGATTGCTAAACTTGCATGGAGGTTAGCTTAAAATAAGAACTCTCTTTCAGCCTCTTTACTAAAATCCAAATATTTCAGAAACTCTAACCTCTTCCATGCCAAGAAGAACTACAATACATCTTGGATATGGAAGTGCATTCTCAAGGGTATCAATCTAATCCAAAAACATAGTTGCTGGAAAGTGGGGGATGAGAATTTAGTAAATATTTGGGAGGATGTCTGGACACCAGAAGTAGAAGATAGTTTGCTGAACTACCTAGGAAACAAACAAAACTCTTCAACACCTTCCTCTTCCTTTTTCAAAGTAAGTTAACTTCTTCGGGTTTTTTTTATTTATCTACTTGAAGTGAAAAACAAAACTTTAATCTTTGATTCGATTGATTTCCTTCACTTTAATCATGAAGCGCTTTGATTTTTTAGTTCTCATGCTTTTTTGTCCGTCATTTGTTTGAGATTTTATCTTCCCATTTTTAGGAATTAAAATCCGTTATGTTTCTGAGTTTACCATGATTAATGATAACCGTGGACTGAAATTCTTTCGAACTTCTCAGTTTTATTCTTTTTCTGATTTCTGATACTGGAGTGAGAAACTATTTTCTCTGCTTGCGTACCTTGTCTGTTAAAGGTGGTCTATTTGACCTTTAACCATTTGTATGTTTCACACGTGGAGTGCTGATGGTTTCTTGTCTCTTTTATTAATTGTTTTTTCTGCGTATATGCAGTTATTATGAGATCTCTATGACGTTCTCATCGTAGAGATGATGCTGGACGCTCATCTCAATCCAAGAGTAAATCCAGTCGTTACAAAGTTGATATGCATAGACGCAAGCCGCACCCGGTTATTGTGATTGCGGATCATACCAGTGTTATGCCTTCTCCGCATCATATCCCTAGGGAGCCAGTTATTGTGATTGTGTATGAGTCTATGCCTCCCCCTCTTGCGCAGTTGTCTCCTCCACCATTGCTTCATGTCGATCGAGTCCATATGGGTCTTGCCTACAACTATCGTGATTGGACTATTGCAGAGATCAAGACCTTTTTTCACTTGGAGGGATTTGAGGTAGAGATGTTTCAAGATGATGCTTTGACAGAGGAAATGATTCATCAATTCCCTTTTGTTGATATGAACCTTATCATTACCATTGGTCAGCTGGAAGCTGGTCTTGTTCTAACACTTTATAGTGAGAAAAATCCTTTTTTTTCTTGAAGTTCTTTCCAATCGTACTAAGCGTGCTAAGGACAAGAAGACTCGGGTGCACCATATTGCTCAATATATGGGTAACTAGTGGCGCATCTTAAATGGGTGTTGGGCGTCATAGCACTGGTAGAACCAATGCTCGTCACTTTGTTCCCCAGTTTGATCCAAAGGATTATAGTCCCAAGAATATACATATGCTGATTTTGTACAGAAGACTAATACCATACCTTGGAGTTGTAGTATTCGTCGTATGCCTATGGGCGCATCAGAGAGAAACAGAGGTGGGGTCCATCTCTTGACTGATATTTCCAAGAGTAAGATTCAAGAAGTCTATGACCATTCTACTAGAACTTACGTGCCCATCCATGATGAAGATAACCTACGCATTGATCATGACTTTCGTTGGTATCGAACTGTTTTGAAGATAAAAGACCTTGGTTTAGAGGATGGTCTGCTACCAATGTCCCATGCACCTCTCTTCCTGCAAAATATGATGGGTATGTGCCATAACGTTTCAATATCATTGGCTGCTTAGATGTAAGGACATCTTTCTGGAATTTTTTTAAGCTATATGTTGTAATTGTTGAATGAGATGCTCATTAGTTATATTTTTTATTTGTGCAAAGTGAGTGTCCCGTAAAATCTTCTGATAGTCGCGCTGCTATGCCATAGTCTTCTAGACGCACACGATGTTCAGAGCATGCACTTGATGAGGTAAGTGTTTGTTCTTTTGTTTTTTCCTAAGCTTTATCATGACTTATAGTTTCCCGCAACACTTATTTCCTCAAGCGCTTATTGATGCAAAATCCAACAAGGTGTAAGCGGTCTTCCAAACCTACTAACTCCTCCACTACGAGAGTTGAGAAAGATGCGGATGAATTTGCTTTTAGCTCACAAGGTCTAGTCCCTGAGACTGCTAAAAGCAATCAGAAGAGTAAAGATGTTCCTATTGATGGTAAAGAGTTTGATAATTTGTTTGATAATGGTGATGCTGGTGGTGGTCTGTTTGACCAAGAAATTATTCTTGAAGAAAGTTACTTTGAGAGAACTACTAATAATGTTGAGGAAGTTATTACTGAGCAAGTTGTGACTACTGCTGGGGAAGATACTAGCATGGTGGCTAGCGCAGGTGGAATTAGTGAGGGGTATAATAACCATTCACAAGTTGCAGAATCATTTCCTTCGAATGAGGATCTGGTTGCTTCTTCATCTGCTACTTTGAAGCTGAAGCAAGAGGTTAAAGATACTCTGAGTGACCATGGTGGTGCATCTGTTGAGTCCAACAATCTTTCCGGGCTCAAATTTATGTTAAGCTTTGGATCATTTTACTTTAATAAAGTGTCCTATAATGCTAAGGGACCAAGTTCCGCTGCTTCAAAAGGAACTCAGCTGCCTCCACCTTCTCCTCCTAAGCTGCAAGTAAATTGGAACAACTTTTCTCTTGTGAACATCGCTGGAGATGAAGCTTGGATGAATGCCCCCGTATCCAAGGCTGTGATGGACTTAGTTACCACGACTTCTTTTGCCAAGGCAATGGCAGACACCAATGTTGGATCTTTAAATATCTTTGTTCCTCCTCAAGCTTCCGCTATCATGACTGATGCGGTGAGTGTCTTGATGGGATTTTAATTATACCGCAAGAGCACGGCTGTCGATGAGACAGTATGCAAGTACGGTTTGTTCCACATGGATTTCAGAATTGTAATTTCTAGTTTTTAATTAATTACTATGCTAATAACAAAGAAAATATTTTTGATGAATTTTTAATGAATAAATAAAAATAAAAAAGATAAAGTAACTATACAAATTAATTAACCAAGAAGATAAAGGTCTAAGGCTTCGGATTCCACTATTTGTGATGTTTGTAAAATTAACAATCTATTATCTCAAACAATTACTCTCAAATTACTCAAAACAATTTTGAACCCAATCTCATGTCTCAGAAAATATACCGTTTAAAATTAATTATATGACTCTCGTCATCGCATAAAAATATAATCTCCTTCGCTGATAAAATCTCAACAACCTAAAGACTATTTAGAACAATTTAATCGAAACATTTTTGAAGAGAAATTATTAGTCATGAAAAAGTACAAATAGTTGAGTAAATATATCTAAGAAATTAACTATTAAAAATACACATAAAAAATAACTTCACCCTACACCCTAAAAAAGAAAACTAGTTACTCATGACAAGAACAATAAAAGAAAATTGCTTAATTATAAAAATTTATTAATATGGAGAACATACAATTTTTCTTTTATTTCTTGTTGAATAAATGACTGATCCAAAGTGAAGTACATAAAGAACAGACCTTGTCTGCAGCTGGTTAAGACTGCTTTCTGGTGCCTCAAAGAAGAACTATTTCCTTGTGTATAGAACCTAGAACTGTCGCTAACACTGTTTAAAAAACTGTTGCGAAAGCTATTGAATATGAAAGAATATGCAACGTGTTTAGCGACAGTTTTGGATTGTGTTTTTGTCTTCTTCTTCCTCTTCTTACTGAACGTGCATCAATGGCTTCTAATTTTTCTCTCTTATTTCTGGCGAGAGCCAGCCTCCCTGTGGCTTCTCTCCGCCCCTATTTATATTATAACGACCAACAACTTCTCATATCTTCGGAGAAATATTTTCAATCAATACAAAATATTTGGCAGCAAATAGATGATCTTTTTCTTTTATTTTTTCTCGATGCAACTTCCTTCTTCTAGCTTGATTCTGATTTTCTGACTTCTTATAAACAAAACACGATTCTGTTATTACCTTATTTTTCCCAAATAGCTAGACATAGCGTTAATACCAAATCTCAAAATATTTTGTTTCTCGAGATAAAGCAGATCGAACAACTAGGGTTTGTGATATTCTTTCCTTTTTTTGGGTATTAAAACGTGTACAACTTTTTAAAAAATGGTAGGAGTATAATCTGCCTTAAACTCCTTGAATACTCTCCTAACTCACGCAATCAACCTTCTCAGCGAGAGAAGAATAGTTTCCCGCCAAAATTTCATTTTAAATTTGAGGAATGGGTGCCTTCATCCAAAGCATGGGTGACTTTATCAATAGTATTAGGGGTGCCCTTATTCAACAAGAGGGTGCCATTATCACTTTTAAGGCTCATTTCTCCACAATTGTTTATTCTTCAGAAATACCTACAAACATAATAAAAATTATAATATTAGTACACAATTAAGTTCTAACAATATACAAATTGGGAATAAATCAAACACATAAATATGTCTATCATGTCTCTGCATCTGCGCAACCTTGCGCAAATACTGGTACTCACGCTGAGAATGTTCCTCTCATGGCTCAAAATCAAGATGTTGTGTCCACTATTGTGGATAAGGCCAAAGCTCATGTTAGCCATCTGGACTTTGATGTTCATGCTTCTGATGACTCCATCTTGGAGTGGGTTCTGAATGAAGCCAATTTACCTTTCCGTGGTTCTCCATTGTAAGGGGAAAATTTTGTTGCTGACGCAGCTTACTATCAGCAGTGTACAAATTTTACAAATACTCAGGAGTTATATTTTAATCAGTCTCGTTATGCTGCTGCTAACTTTTATGCTCAAGTTCCCCATGCAGAAGTGAAAGTCATGGAGTCTTTTATTGATGGTCATGCCAATTTCCTTCCCCAGTTTACACATTATCTGGTATGTGCCACTCTTTTTACCTTGTTCTTTTTTATTTTTTCTTGTTCAAGCTATATCGCGTGAAAGCTTCTAAGTATGCCCTTCTCCTTGAACAATCCCAAAAAATCAATCGTGACTTAGTGAATATCCAATTGGATAGGCTGGAGAAGAAACTTGAAGAACATGGTGTAGCTGGTGATATTGGGGATACTCTGCATCAGCTTAATAAGAGTAAGAAAGCTTTGGTATGTGCTGAGGAAGCTCGCGACGCTGCTCTACGCGAGCATGAACAAGCAGAGCAAGCGCGGTTAGATGCGATTGTTGCACGTAAGGCTGTCGATGCAGCTTACATAACTGAACTCTCTATGGATTTAGGTCCATTGAAGTTTTTACCTGTTTTTTCATAGTATCTCAACCAACTCTCCCTTTGTTTTGACTTCCTATTTAATCCTAGGAACCGTTGATTGTGAGGAGATATTAAATCTCCATAGAAATAATTTGTGCCTTAATCGAGATCTTTGGCAGTCTCAAAAGGATAGTGAGACCCTTCCCCTTGAACTAAGCCAAGCCATATCCAAACCGGATTTGTTAGTCTTGCATGTTCGTGAACTTGCGGACGGGAGGAATAATTTTTGTAACAAGTAGATGCATCTCTTCTAAGATCATGTTTTTATTGTGAACTAGAAGGATAACACTATTGCCAACCAAAAGAGTGTCATCACTGATTATAGAAGCTTATAGCATGTGCTCCTTTTCAGTTTACGCTTCGTTTGGAGTTGAACAAATCGAAGACTGCGCTTGGCATGGTAAAGTTACCGAAGAGAAGGCGCAACTATAATTAGATATCATCAGTGTTAGGTATGAACTTTCTCATACCCGCAAGGTCTTGGATTAAGCTATAAGTGAAATTTCTTATAGGAAGTCCTCTTATGCCGCTCTTAGTTGTAAGATGGAGATTCTCGAATAAGACTTTTGTTGCTTGTCTTATGAGAATTCCTCTCTTCGCTTGGAAAAAAGTGAACTTAAGTTTCAATATGGTCCTCTACCATAGGATTTTTAGTCGCGATAATGCTGAGAGAGAGAGGAATTGTCTCATGCTTTAGAGAAATCTCTTTCTTACGTGGGAGGTAGCTATTTACGCTTGTCATTCCTTTCTTTCATTGTTTGTTCTTTTTACTCAACCTTCAGAATTTGCTTGCGCAGAGCTTGAGGACCGCATCTAAGGTTTAAATAGTAGGATAAACAATTTGGAGACTAAAGCTATTGGACTTAAGGCAGAGGCTAAGAAGCAGAGTGATCGTTCTGCTCGTAATTTACGTCTGGCGGAGACTCATGATAACCGCGCCAAGAAATTCGAGTCTGAGAACCAAGTGCTGAACAAAGATCTTGAGGAAATGCGCAAGTCCACAACTGAGACCTTAGTTACTCGTGAGGAGGAGTTGAAAAAAGTTTACCAAACTTCCGCGGTTGAGCAAATTAATGCTGGTTTTTGTGATGCTGAGAGTCGAATCTCAAACCTTAAGCTTCCTGTTGTTACCGTAAAAGATTAGTCTGTATTTGCTACTTTTTTGTTACTCAAGTAGATGAGCATACATAGAGAACATACTGTGCATAACTTTGTTAAGTTGTACTTTTGCTTTTTGAACATTTGATGTTTTCTTGGGGTTACTTTCATGTTTTCTTTTATCTCTTGCATGGATGCAAGAGCTTGGTTTCATTTTTTTTTTATATATGGTTGTAAGAACTTTTTCTTAATTTAAATTTTTTCTTTGTATCCCCAAACGGATGGAATGAAATTTTAATTTTATATTCAAAATGGTGTTCATGTTGGAACTATTGTTATGTTTCAGATGTGTGAGTCTGGCTGGACTCGACCACTTTCACATGGCCTTATTCTCACAAAAAATAAGCTACATGTACTCATCATAGCTTTTTCCCTTGATCAGAGGGGTTCAGGTAATGAGTTGTCGATCCCAATCATGGAAGCATTACTTACGAAAGTATATGCCTCCTAGTGGGCAACAATTAAACTGTTTACTTCGATATGAGCGCTCTACTTTGCTTTCCGCGCGAGTCTTCCTTGGCCTATGTAATATTATTATTTTACTTTTGTAGTACTCAGAGCGGTACCTGCTTGCATGCGTATCTCATATCTATTTTATATACACAATTATGCGCTTTTTAACTTTTGCAAAAATAATTTTTTCATTGATAACATCTCCTCTAGGGATAAAAACAAGTGCTCATCTGGCCTTTCTTCTCCTAGAGCTTACATTGCTTTCCTTTTTTCATTAAGGGTGATATCTTTTGAGGAATTGAGCGTTCCAAGGATGTTGCAAGAACTCCTTTCATATTTTTTAGATAATAAGATCCTTTCCCTGCGATGTTCTAAATAGTATAGGGACCATCCCAAGTTGGTCCCAATTTTCCCCAAGCTTTCACCTTTTGGTATTTCGGGATTGTGCGTATCACATATTCCCCTATTACGAAATCTCGCTTGTGGACTCTCTTGATGTATTCTTTTGCTAGTCTGCGCTGGTAATTTACCATTATTTATAGCGCGATTTCTCTACGCTCCTCGAGATCATCGAGTTTAGCTAGGATCAAGTCTGAGGTTAATTTTTCTTCCCAGGCCTCCGTCTTTGTGGTTGGGACGATGATTTTATTGGGATGACCGCCTCTGTTTCGTATGTTAACAGAAAAGGTGATCCTCCCGTAGCTTCTCTTTTCGTTGTGCGGTATGCCCATAACACGTTGTGTAATTTTTCACACCATCTACCATTGCATTCATCCAAAGTATTTTCAAGTTGAGTGCGATAATTTTATTAGTTGTTTCGGCTTGTCCGTCGATCTGAAGGTAGATGTGCGTTGACTTGTTCTTCTGGATATTGAAAGCATTGAACAATATTTTTCCCCTGAAGTTGCTTCCCGTTATCTGAGACTATAGCCGCAGTTGTGCCGAACCGGCATATGATATTTTCGAACAGAAATTTAAAAACATCTTTACACGGTGAACAAGAATTGGGGATCGGATGCGGGCGAAATTCCCGCCAATGGCTGAGATGTTCAGTCGACTCCCTTCCTTGTAGGACAAGAAAGAAAGTTCCTCCCTCACATGTAGGACATATAAGTTCTTTCAGACCTTCCTTGTGGGACAAGAAAGAAAGAAAGTTCCTCCCTCACATGTAGGACATATGAGTCTCTAAAGAGCCTCTCTGATGTTGGGCAACGTAGCTGCTTCCACCCACTTGGTGAAGTAATCCGTTGCGATAATGAGGTATTTTCTCTTTTGCATCCCTTGCACCAATGGGCCCACTATGTCCATGCCCCATTTTACAAATGGCCATGAACTTAGAACTGAATTTAAAGCCTTTGCTTGCACTTTAATTAATTTTCTTTGCAATTATTTGGCACTCTTCGCATCTTCTTGTTATGTGCAGCGCATCCTGATTCATGAATGACCAATAATAACTTTGCACTTTTTCCTTATGCGCTAATGAGTGCATCCGCTATGATATGCTGCGTTTCCGTAATGGATGTCAGCTAAGATTTTCAGACCTTCTGCTCTTGATAAGCAGCGTATCAATCGTCCTAAGAAAGACATTCAGTACAGGTTTCCCTTTATGAGCTGGTAATTGACAGATCGAGATTGAATCTTCCTTGCTTGCTTGACATCGGAGGGTAAAGTCCCATCTCTGAGGTATTGATGAATTATGATTCTCCAATCCTCCTCGAATTTATTCCTAATTTCTTCTGCTACGACTTCTGTTGTCAGAACTTCCAGCTGTTTTGTTGATGGCTCGTAGATGCGTCCAATGGGGATTGCTCGTGTATTCTTGTCCTTTAGTATTGAAGCAAGATAGGCTAATGCGTCTGCATGCCTGGTTGCTTTTCGGTTGAGGTGTCTGAATTTCACATCACATATCTAGGCTGAATAATGTTGTACAATTTTAAGATACGTCATTAAAGTTTCATCTATGATTTGGTATTTTTGATCTACTGGCGCACAACCAGTTATGTATCACTGCTTATTCGTACATCTGTTAAACTAAGCTGATGTTTAAACGTAAAATTTGTATTATAACTTCATACTCTGTGATAGTATTTGTTGTTTCAAATTCCATTTTGCATGCATGAACTATGCGATCTCTTGTGGGAGTGGTAATAACTACTCTGATCCCGGATCCTTCATTATTAGAAAAACCATCCATAAATATTTCCCATCTTCGTGAGTTCACCTTGTCTGAGATATCTTCTACTTTTTGTTCTTCTTCCTCTAATCCTGGTATGTTTGCTACGCTGTCGTCGTCTGCTAGAAGAAAGTCCGCCAAGAAATCTACTAGGACTTGGGACTTTTTAGTTGTTCTTGGTTCAAAGATGATCTGGAATTGCTTGATTTGGGCATTCCACTTAGCCACCCTTCATACCCTTTCAGTGCTCTCAACGACTTTCCCGATTGGAGCTTTTGAAAGTACTATTACGGGATGGGCTAAGAAATAAGTATGTAACTTTTGTGTAGCCCAAACAAGCACTAATATCAGCTGCTCCATTTTGGTGTAGTTTCGTTCAGTTGAGATGAGCGTTTTGCTGACGTAGTAGACTGGTTTTTTTTACTTTTTTGTTTGTCTTTACTAAGATAACACTTATAACATTGTAAGTTGCAGATAAATAAAGGGTTGGAACTTCTTCACTTTCTGGCTTTTGCAAGATGAGAATTGATGCCAAATATTCCTTTATCCTTTTGAATGCATGCTCGCACTCTTCAGTCCAAGCGAATCTTCTTCCTTTTTTAAGCGTGTCAAAAAACGCTTTGCATCTATCTGATGATCTTGGAATGAATCTACTTAGCGCAACTAACCTTCCATTCAGTTGTTGCACTCCCTTGATATTTTTTGGTGAGGGAATTTCTGTAATGACTTTTATCTCTGCTGGGTCTACTTCTATTCCTCTCTCAGTTACCAAATATCCTAATAATTTTCATGACGTTACTCTAAACTTGCACTTTTCTGGATTGACCTTCATTTGGTACTTGCATATGCATCAAAAATTTCCCTTAGATCCGATAAATAATTACTAGAGTCTTTGATTTTGATTAGCATATCATCTATGTAGACTTCCAAGGAATGTCCGACCCAAGGTTTGAAGATGTTGTTGACTAATCTTTGGTATGTTTCCCCCGCATTCTTTAGTCCGAAAGGCATTCTGGTGTAGCAGTAGAGGCCGCGCGGAGTAAAGAATGCAATATGCTCTTGATCTTCTTCTGCTAGCGCAATCTGGTTCTATCCTGAGCATCCATCCATGAATAACAGAGCTCCGTATCCTGAAGTCTCATATGCCAATTGGTCGATGTTTGGCAGTGGATAGTTATCCTTGGGACATACTTTATAAAATCAATACAAATACGAACTCCCCCATTATTTTTGGGTACGATAACCATGTTGGAGATCCAAGTTGGGTAGTGCGCTTGTCTGATGAAGCCTTCATCCATCAGACTCTGCAGTTTTTTTTCTACTGCGTCATGATACATTGGCATTACCTTCATGATGCGCTGCTTGAAGGGTTTAGCATCTGGATTAATCTTCAAATGGTTGCATATGATTTTTGGATTGATGCCTGGAATATCACTTAGCTTCCATGTGAATACATCCATGTATTCGTTTAGTAGCGCAAGCAATGCCTCCTCCTTTTCTTTCCCCATTAAGGTTCCTACCTTGATCAACTTTGGCTCTTCTTCTGTTCCCATGTTAATTTCTTTGGTTGGTTCTACTGCGGAGAAGGTGGCCTTTGGTGCGCCGATGAGAGTGGTTTTCAATAATTGTTATTTGATCTGTTCAACATTCTCTTGCTCCAAGGATTTCTCTTCTGTATTAACAGAGTTATGTTTATCTGCGGATTGGTATCGTAAGTCAGAGAATATATATTGACCATATAATCCTGGAATTCTTGATCCTTTGCTTTTGTATTGCGCTCTTTCTTTCGTTCACGCTTAGCTTTGGCCTTTTTCTTGTTTAGCCTTATCATCGCAGCATTGCAGCCTATGGCTTCAGGATGATCTCCCTTGATTTCTATCTCACCATCGGGTCCTGGGAAGCGCAGGCACTGGTGATATGTTGATGATGTTCTTTGCAACTTATGAACCCATAATCTTCCTATGATTACGTTATATGGGTAAGGTGCATCTACAACCGAGAATCTCGTGTTGATCTTTAGTGGACCTGCATTGACTTGAAGAACAATCTCACCTTTTGGGTTATACATATAACCATTAAATCCATATAAGGTATATGGGGATGGAGACATTTGCTCGTCTAGCAACCCATTCTCTTAAATGGATCATAAAAGATAATGGTAAGGAAACTTCCATTATCAATCAGTATTTTAGTTATGTTCCATCCATGAATGGGCAATGTTAACACCAACGGATCAATGTGGAACTCTATCTCTTGATCCATTTTATTTGCGGAAAAGGTGAGTGGCGTATTCATCCATGGTTCCCAATTCATCTTCTCCTACCTTGAATATTTCATGATGCTCTATTCTCTTGCGTGTACGCTATAGGATGGCTTCAGTCA
Source organism: Papaver californicum (assembly GCA_023531435.1). NCBI lineage: Eukaryota > Viridiplantae > Streptophyta > Magnoliopsida > Ranunculales > Papaveraceae > Papaver > Papaver californicum. Next base: position 2,209,522 of record JAJJMC010003761.1, on the reverse strand, counting down.
TTGTTTCCTCTATTGAAGATTCTGAACAAGTAACCATACGAATGTATTTCGTATTCTATGGAAGTTAGATGCGGTTGACATTTCCTGCTGGTACGGGAATTTTTGTGAGGTCCACGAATTCTTACAAATATCCTGCGTTGATGAGATTTTGAATTGTGTTTCCGAGGTATTTGCAATCCTTCGTGGAATGCCCTCGGTATGCGTGATATTCATAATAATCCTTGTGATCTTTTGTTGCTTTGGGTTGTTTTCCTTTAGTGTTGGGATACGTGAAATTTGACAAGTGCCTTACTGCTCTCAGGATCTGAGTTGCGCTGGAATTTAACTTTGTGAATACTCGATCTCTGGAAGACTCCTACGTTGCGTTGCGATCATTTCCCATTCCAAACTTCATACGCTTATCCTGGTAGTTATGTCTTCGAAAAGGTTTCGATGCTCTTTTTGTGTTTGGCTCTTCTGTTGGCTTAACATATAGTGTCTTTTGCGGTTGTGCTACTCCCTTTTGGAAAGAGCGTGGGTCGTCTTTTTGGACCTCCTGAAGGGAAATGTACTTGTCTTGGATTGTACGCAGATCTCCCAGCATAGCTGGTGAATTTGCGTGCAACTCTATAAAGATGGGTGAAGTTCTCACGAGCCCATATTTGTACCAGTTAATTGCTACCTCGGGACTATATTTTACGATAACGTGACAGATTTTTTGCCACCTATATGTGTATTTCCTTAAGGTCTCTCTTGGACCTATTTCCAAATCAAACATTCTTCACAGTCCTACTCTTGCAACTCGATTGTAAATATATGTCTCCATGAACAACCTTGACAGTTGCTCAAATGAGTTGATAGAATTTGGTGGTAAGTTATCAAACCATGTGAGTGTGCTATCCTTTAGGCTTGAAGGAAATAATCTACACATGACTGCATCTTCATGCTCCCAATGCGCGAGTACTCTAGTGTAGTACTTTAAGTGTGTTGCGGCTTCCATAGTCCCGTCAAAGAAGTTAAACGTTGGGAGAGGTCATTTAGCTAGGATTAGTGCGCTGATCAAGTGATATGAGAGTCGAGTAGTGCGTGCTTTGTGGAAGACTTCCTCCAACCTTCCTCCGTTCTGTTATGCTTTTAAAGCTGCGAGTTCTTCTCCCATTTTGAGCATTTGCTTAAAATATCGTTGAGTTGTTGAGAAGGATTTTGGGTTCGAGCCCATGTGCTTGACGCAGTCACATCCCTAGAAGGTTTGTATGATGAGTTAGCTATGGACACAGTTGCAGTCCTTACTGGATTTACCCGTTGGTGTGGGTTTTGCCTGATGGATTACCATTCTCCTGTCTGAGATCTGATTTACTCTTTCTAACAGAGTAAGCTCACGAGGAATCTCAGCGCAAGGTCTTCCATTCCCTACGTGCGATGTTTCTACTCTTTCATGTATCCCCATAGCGGATACCTCTGCGCCATTTGATAGAAGATTCCTTAGTTCCTGATTTTCTATAGTCAGCTCAAGCATTCTATCTGCTTGTTCTCTGTTTGCTATAGCTAGCACGGCTAGTTGAGCTGTGAATAACACGGTTTCATCAGACCTATTATGACCATTGGTTTGGTTATTGATAGGTGCTCTGTTTTCTGTTTTCGGAATGGTTATCATAGGAATGGTGGTTAATTGTTGAACCAGATCTCCTATCATTGGTTCAACCTTGCTGGTTGATGGCAGATTTGGATTAAGCCTGGATGCGTGAGTGAATCCTGGTGGGTGCGTGAGATGATTTTGTCCCATTCTCTCAGTGGTTACGACCGGTCCTTTTTCACGCATGCGATTAGTGTTTCGGCTGTCCCCTGTATCGACTGCGAGATTTCCATAACCGCGTGAATCGATTATTATCTCCTGGTTCATAGCCGTCTGACTCCTTGTTTGCACCTGAATTTCTCTTTGGTTCTGCAACTAGCCCGATTTCACCATCTTAGCTCAAACATGATTTTCTTAAAAGAGAAATTATCACAAGATCTGTTAGTGTAGTGGCTTAATCTTTTACAAGTTATCCCACACAAAGGATATAACTCATGTTTAATCTAAGCTACAAAGTGAGACACGAAGATGAAGAATCGTAGTGTATTTTTTTTTTTGATAATTTTTTCGATCTAGTATTCCAAATCCGTTGAGAGAAGTTTAAACTTTACAAACCAAGGATGAAAAGACGCAACGACTACTAGGGAGTAGCGCTTAATCCTTCCTTTTTTAGATCAAGAAATAAGAATTTTTTTGCGGAAATCAAAGAGCGATAAAATAGCTTAATATGATGAAAATATCAAAAAGCGATTGTACATATATGTTTCCATGAACAACCTTGACAGTTTCTCAAATGAAATTGATAGAATTTGGCAGTAAGTTATCAAACCATGTGATTGTGCTATCCTTTTGGCTTGAAGAAAAGAATATGCACATGACTGCATCTTCATACTCCCAATGCGTGAATACTCTAGTGTAGTACTTTAAGTGCGCTGCGGCCTCCGTAGTCCCATCAAAGCAGTTAAATGTTGGGAGAGGGCATTTAGATGGGATTGGCGCTGATCAGGTTTTGTGAGAGTGGAGTAGTGCGTGCTTCGTGGAAAACTTCCTACAACCTTCCTTTGTTCTGTTATGCTTTTAAAGCTGCGAGTTCTTCTCCCATTTTGAGCATTTGCTCAAAAATATCGTTGAGCTGATTAGAAGATCTTTGGTTTTGAGCTCATGTGCTTGACGCAGTTACATCCCTAGATGGGTTGTATGATGAGTCATTTATGGACACAGTTGCAGTCCTTACCGGATTTACCTGATGGTACGGGTTTGCCTGATGGACTACCATTCTCCTGTCTGGGATCTTATTTACTCTTTCTAGTAGAGTAAGCTGATGAGGAATCTCAGTGCAAGGTCTTCAATTCCCTAGTGTGATGTTTATCCTCTTTCGTGTATCCCTTTAGCGGATACCCCTGCGCCATTTGAAAGAAGATTCTTCAGTTCCTGATTTTCTGTGGTCAGCGCAAGCATTCGATCTGCTTGTTCTTTGTTTGCTCTAGCTAGCTCATCCAACTAAACTTTGAACACCACAGTTTCATCAGACATATCATGACTATTGGTTCGGTTATTAATAGGTACCCCGTTTTCTGTTGTGGCATGGTTATCACATGAATTGTGGTTATCTGTTGAAGCAGATCTCCTATTAATGGTTCAACCCTACTGGTTGAAAGAAGGTTTGGATTAAACATGGTTGGGTGAATGAATCCTGGTGGGTGCGTAGGTTGATTTTGCCCCTTTCCCTCATTGGGCACGACCACTCCTTTTCCACGCATGCGATCATTTTTGTAGCTGTCCCCTGTATCGATTGAGAGATCCATAACCGCGTGAAGCAATTATGTCTCCTCATTTGCAGCTTTCTGACTTTTTGTATGTACCTGACTTTCTCTTTGATTCGACATCTGGCCCGATCTTACCATCTTAGCTCGAACCTGTTTTTCTAAAAGAGAATCTGTTGGAGTAGTAGCTTAGTCATTCACGAGTTATTCCACGTAGAGGATATAACTCGTGTTTGATCAAAGTAATAAAATGAGCATACGAAGATGAAGAATCGTAGTGTATATTTTTTCTATTGATAATTTTTTCGATCTAGTATTCCAGATCCGTTGAGAGAATTTTAAACTCAACAAACCAAGGGCGAAAAGACGCAACGACTACTAGGGAGTAGTGCTTAATCCTTCCTTTTTCAGATCGAGAAATAATAAATCTTTTCGCAGAAATTAAAATCGGCAAAAGAGCTTAATATGCTGAAAATAACAAAACACAAGGACACAAGTCCATGTTTCTAGCGCCAAATCGTAACTACTATTTTTCCTGTAGTTTACGTAGAGAATAAATATAATAACTTTTCAGTTTTAGCTGTGCGGTAACAATAAATATGAGTAAAGTTATGAAGTATGTAAAGGTGGATGTGTTACTCAGATAATATCAATGAGCAAGCATACCACAATGATCCAAGTGAGAATAATGCGAGTAAAGCAAGAAAGTAAATCAACACTTAACCCAAGAGATTTTACGTGGTTCGGCTATGCCAACATCCACGGGGAAATGAGTTTAATAATTTATTAACTATTTTGGTTTGACTTACAAGTGAGAATAGGAAAGCTACAATTACAATGACATAACTAGACTTAGGGCTTTCTTCTCTCTCTTGGCTCTAGCAAATGTTCGACCTCTTCTCTTGAGATCAAGTTTAGTATTTATAAACTTTCTCCTTGCCAACTATCTTACTTGCGCAACTGACTGATATGTCCCTTTCTTAAGCCCGTTACGATCCCACTAAGGATCTCGATCCGCTGAGAAGTCTCCACCTGTCTCTGCACTGCTGACTCGGTATTTAATGCTGAGTAGAATCTAGCTCTGCGCCGGACATCTCTGATAAAAACTACACCTAACTGACGTCAGAAGATAATATGCGGATCTTCCACGTCTCCTCCTCGAGATGTGGTAAAGTGAATCAGGCGAGGATTCAGTGCATCTCTCTGATTTCATACTTCTCGTATGTAACATAATTATGGTGTGGATCTAGACTCCAAATGGCGCCACGTGTCAATCAGAATGTTTGTATTCACAGTCACATTGTTATCTTCTGATCCACCTGAAAGAAAACTATCATCTTCGCCCTCTTTCTCATAGCTCGTTAAGTTTCAGCCCGTCTATTTAAAAAAGACAGGTACTCCAAAATGGTACCGGCTTCAGCATGAAAATAAAGAAGCAAAACATATCTTAAAGCTCGATGGTGTCAAATTGGGAGACAGTTTTTGATATGTAAATAGGTCGGTAAGACCAGGTGTTAACCCAAAAAACTTGGCTAATCTCCTTCTTCACAGCTTAGCGGCCAAACATTTTGATCTTCATGCCCTCTTACCCCACAACCCATTATCGGTGTGACTATTATCTTGATTAAACCATATTTTCATCTTTGACTGAATTTGGGTTTTGGACCCAGGCGATATAGTATCGTGATAGTATAAAACCAAAGAGAATGTCTTTCCTTGAGATTCTTCTCCTTTGAGTAAGTGCGTTTTTCTTTCTCTTTCGGTATCGTCCACTATCAAATTGTTTCTATTAGATATTTCAATAGTAATGGATCACCTTTAAAGAAAAAATCTAATTTTAATGGACTACCTTTGAGTCAACGTCATTCCACGTTAGTCGTGGGGTTTCTCACAAAAAAAGTATACAGTGGGTGTGAAAACAAATAACAACGGCAGGTGAAGTTGTTGGGAAAGAAAAAACAGAGGGAAGTTGGAGATTTTGTTAGGTCTCTTGTAGGGAGCGTGGGATTTTCAGACTGAGAGGAAGAGTTGACAGAACAGAAGAAAATGGCGTATGATAAGAAAGATAGTCAAAGAAAAATGGCGGGGTGACATTAAAATGCGCCATTATTAGCACTAACTCTTAGAAAACAGAAGAATTTAAAATGACTTGAGTTGAATGAATAGTATTTGTTTGGGACCCTATCATGCATTTCAGGCAGACTGAAAGGGAGTATTCACCACCTCAACAGAAAACCCATCATTATAAGCAGGACGAGAAAGTTTATGAGCAATCCACTACTCAACAATCTCAATTCACACTTGTTATCTCATTCTCTATCTAGAAACAGAAATAACAACCCCATTGGAGGAGATTTATAGAAGTTTCTTTTGTTTAGTCCATAATCAAGATTAACTAATCTATTTTAGTTTGCATGAATTTAGAGAAGATGGGTTCTTGTTAAAGTGGTGGGTACCTTTTTACTTCTTTGGTTTTTGTTTTTGTCTTTGAGTTGATGGGGAACAGTTGGTTTAGATGGAAACCTTCAATTTACAGAGTCTCATCTAATGCAAAATCAGGTAAACATTTCATCTTTTTTGGATTCAAACGTGTTAATTTGAACTGGGTTTTGTACTTACCTAGAAAAAATCTCTGTTTTTTTTTTTATTAGATTCTCCAAAAGTTCAAAGTCCAACAAAGGAAGAAGATAAAGTAGATTATAAGTTACCTTCAAATCCAAAAGAAGTTGAAGATTTCCGTCGTGGAGATTTGGCTGTGAATCCGTTAGTAGTTTTTAGTTTTAGTGAATTAAAAGTAATAACAAGTAATTTTAGACAAGATCATGTATTAGGTGGAGGAGGATTTGGAAGTGTTTATAAAGGGTTTATCTCTGAAGATTTAAGACAAGGAATTCAATCTCTTCAAGTTGCTGTTAAAGTTCATGATGGTGATAATAGTCATCAAGGTCATAGAGAATGGCTGGTATACTCACTACAACTATTTGCTTTATGTCTTCTTACTTATGATATTCATTTGTTAGTATCAATTCAATTGAGGATTATTGGATGTTTATGTAGGCTGAAGTTATATTCTTAGGGCAACTTTCACATCCAAATTTGGTGAAACTAATTGGGTATTGCTGCGAAGATGAACACCGAGTATTGATTTATGAGTATATGGCGCGGGGTAGTATGGAGAACAATCTCTTCTCGAGTGAGTTTTATATATGAATGTCTTCCATTTTATGATACTAATTTGAGATCTTAATTGAATGCAATTGATAATGGGTAAGAAACTGAAGTCACTGTCTCCTTTCTTACTAGTGTTTTTTGGCTCAAAATTTATTTACGAGGAAACTTTTGTCATCCCCTGAAAAGAAAAAATTCGGCTTGCTATTTTTGCCATGAATTAAACAAATAGTTTTGGGAACTCTTTTTGTGTATGAACATGGTTCTTTATTGGACAAACATCGTGTGTTCAAACATTAATATGTCAAAGTTTGTTTCCGGTCTACTTTAATCGGTTTAGAAATCACTTTCGAGTTCATCCGACTTCAATTTATAACTAAAGTATCCTTGCTTCGTCTTGATGGTGTAACAGGAGTTTTGCTTCCTCTACCATGGTCTGTCAGAATGAAGATTGCATTGGGTGCTGCAAAAGGACTTGCATTTCTCCATGATGCAGAGCAGCCAGTCATCTACCGAGATTTTAAGACATCCAATATTTTGCTTGACATGGTTAGTACTGCAAAACCTCAATACTGGTGTATTAAGATTTAATCATCGAAGAACTTCATGTCAGGTCCCTTTAAAGCAACTTTATTTGATTACTGAAAGCCAGATTATTTGATCTTTACTCTTATCTTTTATTGAAATGTCTATCTAATTAGTACCTGCATGTAGCATCGAATAGACTCCGGTTTAAATTTTTAAGTTGCCATTGCACGTGAATCTTGGCGAGCTAGACCCATGTTATAGCCATCAGAATCTGGCTTCATTAAGAACTAGCCTGTTTTCCTGGTCTTGAGCCAAGTTATGGAGTAGTTCATTCAACATATTGAGTTTTGCAGTATCTTTTTTCACGGTCTCACATATAGGTAATGTATAATATTCATATTTATGTATGTTGAAGTTTCAACTTGTTTTGTTGGACATAATATACAGGACTACAACCCAAAGCTTTCTGATTTCGGCCTAGCCAAAGATGGACCAGTGGGAGATAAGTCTCACGTGTCTACTCGCATCATGGGAACTTATGGCTATGCAGCTCCTGAATACATAATGACAGGTAGCTACTTCTTAACTCATCAAAAAGACTTTTAGTTGCTGAACATTCTTTTTGTATTAGGATTTCTCAATTTGAACTTATCTGCTTACAGTTAGCAAATTCATTTACTATTATTTGAAAGCAAATTAATCAAAATCTGCAGGGCATTTAACACCTAGGAGTGATGTCTATAGCTACGGTGTCGTTCTTCTCGAGCTACTAACTGGAAGAAAGTCCTTAGAAAAATTCCGTCCAGCCCGAGAACAAAACTTAACAGATTGGGCACTTCCTTTACTTAGTGAGAAGAAAAAACTTGTTAAAATTATAGATCCAAGGTTAGGAGGAGATTACCCGATTAAAGGAATTCACAAAGCAGCAATGCTTGCTTATCATTGCTTAAACCGTAACCCAAAAGCTAGACCATTGATGAGAGATATTGTAGACTCTTTAGAGCCTCTTCAAGTTTCAACGACAGAGTTGTCAAATACTGTTCTTACTTACAGTGATGAAGTCCCAACAGTTGCGTCTCAAAAGAAATGAGGATTCTTGTTGAAACTGATGTGACTTTATTCTGTTTTCTTCAAATTTCTTTTCTTCGGAGTTCTTGCACGAGGATTGTGTAATTGGATTTGTTTGAGACGGAAGAGAGAGATAACTTCATTATAATTTTCTAAAGATACTGTTGTTGATATAACAGACTGATCTTGTAATACTTGTAGGGGTTTGTGGGATTAATTGGTTTGACACTTGTTTTTAGCTGCATTTTATGTGATATCGTAAATTATTTGGGGATAGTTCTCAGTTTTGTTTATGAACATGCACGGTGTATAGTCTGGTGCATGGTCCTTGCAATGCAATCTTCTAAGGTTACTACTGTAAAGGCTATTCTGAAAAGTGCAATGCTGGTGTGCGTGTTCAGTTGTTCTACGTCTTTTCTTTTCTGTTGTTTACGAACCAAAGATGACTTGTCTTGATGCAAAACCCAATCTAATACATTATTGGTTTTCAACTGAACCTCTGACAATTGGCTCCTCTTCTAGAGCAAGCACCGTCTGCAACAAATGATAAAGAAGTTTTCTCTTTAAAACAACGACAGAGAACTCTTTAGTCTTTACTGGGGGCTGCTGTTTTATTAATACTACTTTTCGTCATGGGAGTGTGTTACCAATATTTTTGTCAAGTAGGGGGTTGACGGCTGCGGCGAACTTATTATGACGCGCCACCTAAGTCAGTAGGCAAGTCTCAATCGTGATTCTAAATATTAACATTAGATAGGTTGATTTTTGGATTGAGGTTTTAGACTTTTAGTAGAAGGTTTATGCGGGACAGCGGGAGTTGTCGAGTTGGAGGCATGGGAGAATAGTGATGATATGGTGCGAGGTTGGGTAGCTCATCATTTTACCCGGAATTTGTGTAGATAAACATTCTAAACGGACAATTGAAGGTTTGGTGCATCACTCAGGGTATTGAATGATCAATTTCTCTAATAGTGAACTCGTCACCGGCGGTTTAAGTCCCCTTTTGTCAGCTCTAGCCTCTCAACAACTAAGAAACCCGAATGTAGTTCTCTAATACTTCTAAGTTCAGTTCTTTCTGTGAGAACTCCGTATGTAAACGTAGCTTGAAGTATACTAAGTGACTCTAAAATATCTAAAAATTGGAGGTTTCATGCAAATAATTACGAAAAAGTTGAAAATTTTCTGCCTAAAAAGTGAATACTCAAGATTCCTATATGCTTAACACTTCTCCACACTTAAACTTTACATTGTCCTCAATGTAAACTGACTCATTCAATGTAAAAATCAAGATGAGACATCCTAAAACGATATGCAAAAAGTAAACAAGTAAATATAAAAGATAAAGTAAAGGAAACAAATTTGATGGGTTGACTCCCATGAAGCGAATGATACTTGTTTCCCTGCTAACAGCGCAATTAATCTCAAACAAAATGATAATGATACCAAAAAATCAGTTGTCAAGCATAAGTATAAAGTCTGCAAAGTTGGGGATCATCCCAATATATGAGTTTTGCTACAAATATGAACCTGCAAACACGAGATTGATTAATACCAATAAAGCTAAATAAAGTGAATTCAACCTTAAGGTTCAAAAGAGCAAACTTCCGACTTTTACATTCATTCATAGTAACATAAAGTAAATCAGACTCACGAATTGTAAGTAAAGATTGTTGAGATATTTTAACACTTTTTGTGTACCTTAAATCAGGTTCTAAGTCCCCGGAAATAACTTCTATGGTTGTGTTACCTTCATCAACCATTCGAGGACGCAGTGCATTGACAATGTCAATAAGCATCGGATCATCGGAATCTGAAAATTGAGCTAAACATAATCTAGTGGTTCAATTTCAGCGAAATCAATAGTTTTGCCAATATCAATCTCCTCATCATTCATACAAGCATTTATAAAAGAACTAGATGGATCAGTGAGACAATCCTTCAATGCAACATAAGTTTCAGGAGTAATTGGATCGTTATCATCCTTTTCTAGGTGACCGGTAGGAATCTCAGAATTTACATGATTAGAAGATATATCAATTTGCACATCCACTTCCTCTGAGTCATTAAACTCGACAACAGTATCCCCTGTATAAACAAGTTCTTCTAAATAGGAGTATCATCATTAATATGATCGTGAGTTTAACAAGATACACTAGATTCAAATGTCATAACAATGTCATCATTTCTATAATCACAAGTGTCAAGTTCATCATCATTCTCAGAACACACATATTCATCATCGATATCATGGGTAAGAGAAAAATAAAAACTTGAAACATTATATGAACGAAGACGACGTTCCTCTGCTCTCTGAATGTATTTATCAATGGAACTATTATATGAATCTTCTTTCTCTTCCCTCTCGGAATGATTCCAAAATGCAATAAAAGAAGCCAAATCATCGAAATCCATAATACAAAGCAAAATTTAACCAATAACTCACCTTGCAAAAGTTTTGCGAGAATATCAAATATTTACTTACTTTTCACCCGTGAATAATTCCAATGGCGCTCTTCAAACTAAGAATGGTACCAAACGGAAAACTTGGAAGGGAATTCTAAACAATCACAAGCAGGGATGACTCAACCAAATCAAACCGATTGAATATAGGAAACAAAAAGCATGATGGCTCCACTTAGATTGTTTCTAGACCATCGTTTATTCTTTCAAAAGGAAACTAGTTACAGTTTTAGCAAACCTCTTAGAAAAATCCGAAATAGATTAAGTCGAATAGAAACAGGATAAACTCTAAGGAGCTTTGATAACCCTGTCTCTTTAGCAACGTTTCCTTGGGTTACAGGGCGACTCGAATCTTCTTAAAATAATCTTCCTGGACGTTGAGTTAGGCTAACAGAGTAACCAATTCAGTCTTTTTGAATGACTTTCCTATAAGCTCGTTACCCTATCAGTCTCTTTCTAATCAAAATTTTAATATTAGGTTCGTGTTTGGTAACGTGTTCCTAAAGCGGGCAAGAAGGAAATTATGATGAAATCCGAGTCGTTATCTTGTATGGCTAGTTCTGGCCCTTTACTAGAAAATAATCCGTAGTCAGTCCTCAACATATATGCATTACGAAGGAATACAAAAAATCCACTTGCAGGGGTTTCATGGATTGATATAGTTTTACCTCCCAAACCAGACGAGCGATGAACCGTTGAAGTCGACTCGGGCCACTGATTCATGTGTCATTGTACGAACCCAAGGGGCTGAGACAATATCATAATTGTCATCCTTCCTTGTGCAGTTTATATTTAATTATACCCTTCCGTAGGGTTGAAAAATAAAAATAATGTCCAAAATCCATAAGGCCCAACATATACCAAATCCAAGTTGGTTTCACGGTTTTGCTCATAACTTTCTCATACAAAGTCAGAATAACCTCGTTCTTTCGTTGTTGGCTTTGTAATAGACTTAGTTTCATTGGGTCTTTAGCAACTCTTCCTTGTAGAGCTTAATTTCACTTCTTTCAGAGATGTAACCTAATAAAACACATAAACTACAAAAGTAATAATAACACACAGTAATTCACACAAAATATAACAAATAAGTATAAGGAAATGATATTTAAAATATGTAAATTGTTCACTTATCACTAACCTAATTTATTAATCACACTAAAAACTTGTTTAAATGGCTAAACCGAATCCTGGTATTGCCAAGATTGTTAAAGAATTGATTGATGAAGTGGTTCAAGAACTTGTACCAAAATGATGAAAAACCGTTTGCTGAAGGTGGAGGCAAAATCGAGACCCAAAAGAAAGAATCAAAGGCTGAATCTTCCAATTCTAATGTTAGAAGGTAATACCCGATAAATCCATTTATTTATATGCGTTTTTTTAGTGTTTTTTCGACTTGAATCATGAAAATTAGTGTTCAATATGTAGTGCCAGAGAAAAGTTCGGTTAGGATTACCAACCTAACTTTCTGGTAGGAAGAAAACAAAAACAGTTCGGTTGAGAATTATATTTAGGGGATAACCAAACTTTTGTTTTGAATTTGATTTTTCAACTGAACTCAGTAGTTCGGTTAGATCGATAATATATTTTACTAATCGAAATTTTTTGTCCCAAATTGGGATCAAAATGTTCGGTCAGAGATATTTTTGTCCATTTGTCGAACATTACTCCGTTGTTGGTAATTGTTGTGTCAATCCTAGCCGAACTTTCTTATTGTTGACCGGAGTTTTTGTTCGGTTAATTCGATATATACCATTCATAGACGAACATTTACATTGATTTATCCATATCAGGCCCCGAAAGAAGGTAAAGGAAAAGGAAAATGAAAAGAAAAAGGCTGCGATGGATGAAATGGATGAAGTTTTTTCTCCGGCTCGAAAGGCTGAAATTCTTTCTCGTCCTCTTTTCAATTTACCAAAAGGAGTTTCTGATGTACAAATATATCGAATAATGCTGGATGATCCGAATTTTTCACAAATGATGAACGATCTTGATTCTTGGTGGAACAGTGCTGACAATCCCCTCAACTACGTTGAAGTTCCATCTTCGGATAAAGGATCCGACGCAGAAATGATTCGGATGATGGAGGCTGATCCATATTTTGATCCGAGACTCTTTTTTAGGGAAAAAGACTTCTCCTTCAACCGATACTATAACGAAATTAGTGAGTACATTGGTCCATTTGAGGAAGATGAAGCCGTTGATGAGCCTAAGGAGAAGGAGAAAAAGAAGAAGAATCGTGTAAAAGTTGTTGAGACTAGGACCAAGTCGAGAGTAACAAGGAATGGAAGAATTTCATGAGATCAATGAGATTGATCACTTTGCATATCTATGCTGTGTTTTTTTTTCGTTTTTCTCGAATGTTTTAAGTTAACCCGTTTTATGAACAATATGTAGTAAGTGATGAACATGGTACGTTACTGTTTTGTTGGGATGTTTTATTTTATGTTCAAACAGTATGGTTTTAAGTGAATATTTGGTTACCATCGTTTAAATTTTATGAAGCTAGATGTTAAGTGAATATTTGGTTAGCATGGTTTAAATTTTATAATTTACAAAAAAGAAATGTTAGCCGAAATTTTATTTTTCATTTGAATTATAGAGTTCGGCTAGTGTTAGCAAATTTCGACCTATCTGAATAATCAGTTCGGTTAAGAAACACTATGTTCGGTTGGCATGGTTTAAATTTTGGTAAAAACAGAGAAATGTTCGGTTCCTAAGGGGAATAGAATTGTCTGCCGAACTGCTGAAACCAAAAAAACCTGGTGAAATCATAAATGTTCGGCTAGTCATATTATTTTTCTATCTAGCCGCACTTATAGGTTAGAGAGATATTATCTTTTTTTTTTTTAAATAGATTCGTTGGGGCCTCTCTTTATATAAATGTTGCACTCTCTAGATCATTTTGCACAAACTTATCTCGTCTTAACTTCAATTCTTTGACACCAATTCTCTCGTTTCCTCCAATTTTTAGCATTTCTAGTCGCAAATGGAACCATTCACTATTGAGGACGATGTAATGCTTGTTAAATCTTTCATTCCAGCTTACCATGAAAGGCCTCATGAACGTTATTCGATGTTTTGGAAGAGAGTGAAAGAATTTCATTTCGAATTAGATAGAAATTCTAAAAATCGTAAATGGTTAGAATTAGCCGAAAGATTTGAAATGGTACAATATACGTTGCGAGAATACATTAGAATACTAGGTTGGGTAAAGAGATATCATCGTAGAGCTACTCGTGAAGATAAAGTGAGTATTTAAACTAACTTGTCAATTCTTGTGAAGGAGTATTATTGGTTTTTAATACTAACTTGTCAATTCTTTAAATTTTAGAATGCTAGAGTTCAATCTCTTTGGGGAATAGGTCATAGTGGAATAACATTCGAGCACGAGCTATGTTATACATATTTGAAGACATATGCCCCGAGATTTTTAGACAACTAGAACGTGCATGGAGGTAAAGATAGCCGAACTTTAATGGTTTCAGCCGAACATTTTTAGTTTCCACGCTTTTTGAAAAATATAGCCGTTAGGAAAAAGTACTCTATATATACCCATCTACTAGTTCACGTTTAAAATCACATCTTCACTTAAAAATAGCAGTCACTAATGCTAGCTTTACTCTAGATGAAGATTTATCTCTTTGCACAAACTATGTGCTTTTTTATCCAAAGAAGGGTGAAGAACGACGTCAAAATGGTTTAGTTATTATGAGTTATTGGGGTAGAATTCTTGAAACCTTCTGCACCAAAACAGGTAATGCTAATAACAGGTATTGTCCGGTGTTGTTTTGTAGATTTCAAACTATAAGAAAACAAGTCGAAGAGTTTATAGTTTTAATTCGGGTTGTCAATCGATATCGACTTAGGGGTGAAATCAATGCTTATGTTGTAGTGCGAGCTCGAGAGGAATGGATAAGATGGAAAGGAAAGAATTTCAAATACGAAGCTCATTATGACATCCTTCGACGGTTTCTCGTAACACGTATGGGGTATTAAAGATGCTAAAACTGTAATCGATTTCTATATTTGTAATTGTGTGTTAGTAGAAATATTGGTTTATAGGTTTCTCATTGTGTGTTATTAGAAATATTGGTTTCTAGCCTTGTAATTCAGTGCTAGTAGCATATTTAACAAAAAAAAAAAAAATCTTGTGTAATGTTCGGCTAGGTGTAAACAGTTCGGCTAAGAATTGCACACTCTAGAGTAATGTTCGGCTAAGGGGTTTCAAATCAAAGCTAGATGAACTTATGATACCAATAATCCCTGGTGAAATCATAAATGTTCGACTTCCTGTAATAAATAATTCCTAGCAGAACTTATGATACCAAAAGACCCTGGTAAATTGTGTACAGTTCGGCTACCTGCAATATTCTCTTTATAACCGAACTTCTGACAACAACTGAGCCTGGATTTTTTAAACGTTTGGCCAGAGTTTAAATTAATGTTACTAGACGAAAATAACTATGGGCTCTGTAATTCCTAGCAACTCTTCATGTCGTCGGTATTAAATCCTTCCCAATAGGAAGTTAGGCACAACAGAGGATTTGGACATTCGGGTTTCAAACGGAGACCGATAAAGTGGTTGCCTCCAATCAATGCAATGAACACTCTCCGATGCAGTTGGACACCTTTCTTTGATTTTGGGGTGAATGTAGCACTATAGCCTATTGAAAAATAATGAACCACACAATTGAATGCGTTGGCGAGCAAGTGCCCACAAATCGGCATAGTCATCCAATGATCCCGTGTAATAGGATTGCCCCGGTATAGACGACTTTGATAATTTATAAACTCAAAGTTCACCCTACCATCCAAACCTCCCTTCATTGTCTTGTAAAATACGGGTTTCTCCCGTAGTTTCGTCAACAACTTCTGCCATATATAAGTGATTTGACAACCATTGTATTCCTTGGCACGGTACTGAAACGACCCTAGTTGTCCAACCGCAACGTGAAAACCACAATTGCCATCGCCAGGGACGTCGTCGGTGGATATGACGTACTCATGAATGATTTGAGGTAGTTCTTCCAAGTACGCCATATCAACAAATTTTCGCATTAGATTCACGTCTCCAATAGGTGGTTCGCTTGATGGCGATGGAAACATCAGACCTATTTTCTTCATATCACGTTCACTTGGTTCGGCATTTTCCTCACTACTCCGACCTTGTTTGTTTGATTCTTTGGCTTACATTGATGTAGTGTACTCGTGACTCGAAGGATCTCTATGATTAGCGTGTATGTCACCATGCTTTTTAGCCAAAATCTTGGCATACTTCCTCTCTTGTTTCCTTGTTTCTTTGGTGTTTGGCCTACCTTTGGGCTTGCACTTTTCCGTTTCATAAACATTCTCCATAGTGTATAGATGAATAATCGTCCTCATGTCATCCCAAAATATTTGTCGTTGGATTTTGTTCATCTTGAGGTACATCTCGAGTACAGTTTTTCCACATTCGTTATCCCCAAACTCTTCTCCGGGATTTTCCGTGGGAGGTTTGAAAGTTAATTGTTTCCAAAATGGATCAATATCGTCTAAAGGAATGACATTATGTTCATAGTTCACTATAATATGGCGACAAGGTAATCCCATCAACTTATTCATGTTACAAACACACACCTCGTCCGGCTTGATGTCCCAATCATCAATCAACTTCACTTCTACCATCAACTTCTTAATACACGCATGGGACACGTTATAATGGATTCCCTTGAGCAACGGAAGATCAACCCATTTCTTAGTCTTGGAGATAAGGCTCTTTTGGAACTTTTTTTTGATCCTATCCATGTCGCGAGTGAAGTAATTTCCCATAGCATCAAACAGTGACATAAAATTATCAACACGTCCAAAAAGATTCTTCTTCAACCGATGGTGAGACGACTCTGCCAAAATCGTCGCTTGATTTCCCAAGTGTTTGTGTTGGTTGGTAAAGGCATAAACAAACCTCTCTTTGTGTGGTTCCAACCATTGCCTCAACAAATACGGTATCATATCCGGGTACTCGGGGCTAGTCCAATGCTCGATGAATTTCGCAAGATTTAGATTGTAATCATCCTCGGTAAGAGACCAAGTCAATGACTCTCATTCATTGGAGAAACAAGCCCATTTAGCTTCATTTAATTCATATTGGTTATCGAATTTCTCTTTCACAGTGGCTTGTCCATCTTCCGGTAGCTTCTTTATCTCATCATAACCTCTGTTCTTTGGTGGTAGAATTTGAGGCTTGCACCTATGCATGACATTACACCATATGTGGAACATACACAGAAGATTATGTGCTAACAGGAAGACTACCTTTATTGCATTCATTAATGCGACTTCGTTATCGGTGACTATAACTCTAGGAATATCATCACCTTGGAAGATAGACCTCACTTGTTGCAACGCCCAAGTGTAACTAGACTCATGCTCATCCTTCAAGAAACAAAAAGCCACGCTAAACGGTGACTTTATCGACATGCGCCCAACAACATTCAACAATGGCATATCGTACTTATTAGTCTTGTAAGTGCAATCCATTATAAGAACTTGGTAAAAGCATTGCGCCAAATGAACACACATCGGATGCGCAATAAAGAGATGTGTTATTTCTTATACGGACCTACTTGCTTTTGAACGGCGTAGTTTTTCTGTTGTGCCATATAAAACAATTGTTGCATTACCTTCCTATATCTCAATTCCTTCTTTTTCAACGTATCCTTTGCATTGTAAATGGTGGACAAAGAGGATAAGTTATCATTATTATCTTGTTTAATGATGTGAAGCATAGTAATCGGTGGAATACTTATTTTCCTCATCTTAGCTAGTTTCTCCATTTCAAGAGAGGAAAGCCTTGCTGCTACTGAATGTCCTTCAAGATGTTCAGGATATTTGTGGTTATCTCTACCTTTAACAACTTTGAATGAAAACCATTTCCTCAATTCTTTGTTGAAATTAAACACAAGGTTGAACGGGCAATTGGTTTTCTTTGAGATAGTTACATTCTTCCTCCCGGTCTTTCTGATATACACATAACCCTTCTTCTTGTGGCTTTCGGGCTTACGAATTATCTCACAACCCATTTCAAAGCGGGTTTTGCTAGATTTTCCATTCAAAACCAATACACACATATCCCGTTTTGAATGTTCTCTAGCCCAACTTTTTGCTTCATCGGGATTATTCCATGTCTACATTAAGAAAAACACAAAGTTAGAAAACTTGACAATTTTCATTGAAACACTTAAGTATACATAAATTGGTAACCTACCAAGTCATCTGCATAATAATGCGATGTATCGCCGTACATAATATCAACATGAGTAGGTTGATCATCCATAGGTACAAGCTCCAATTGGACCTAAAAAATATTTGACAATATTAGTTACAACAAAAAAAAAATACTACAAAGTTCGGCTCCGCATATAAATGCGTATCTAACCGAACACATAAGTTCGGCAACGTCGATAAATCATATATGAACCGAACACTTTTGTTCGGCTAGGCCCTTTACTACCATATACTGACGAAATATTTACTTAAAAGTTCCCGCTACTTCTGTAACTAAAAGTTCGGCTAAGACAATGTTGGGCTCGAATTATCCGAACATAACTCTTTTTCAGCTCAAACTAGCCGAACATTAGGTGTTCTTCAATTAGGTAGCCGAACTTAGTTCAAGCCTCCATTAACACAGAGTTCGGCTACCTAGTTCTTCAATATTCTAGCCGAACTTATATCGAGCTAGCCGAATCTAAGCTATAAAATTTAATTTTTTTAATCAAATTTAAGCCAACTCAAGCAACAAAAATACATTAACAAGTATACATGAGCATTGGAAGCATTATAATCTTCATATTCTTCGTTGTGATCCTCGTTTATCTCGTAAAAACCCTAATTTTGAGATTAAAATTGGGTTTGGGTAGTAAAAACTCATCTTCTCCTTCTAATTCTCTCTCAATAATTCTAATTCTATAACACAAATATTTTATCTCATCTAATACTAACAATTAACTAATTTAACTAACACTAACTATTAACTCTAACTAAGTAAGGGTATTTTGACCATATCTAAAATTATATGGATAAGGGGGGACAGCAAATACTTCCTAATGACCTTTGCAAAATGGGGGGATGGTCCCCTCAAATTATGAGGAGTCCCCAAAAAATCGTTCAATATTAACTATCACAAACCACGTCTACCTAGGAATCCTATTTTGAGGCATACATAAAACTTTTGAGGCATACCTAATAAAGACAAAATAGGGTCATTAGGTTGTAGAAACCCACTACCCCTTATTAACTATTTTTTATAATTGCAATTATACCTTTACTCAATTAGTGTTAATGTTAATACTTAGATGTTAATAATAATGATTAATTGGTAATGTTTGATTAAATTATTAGCGGTAAATTAGT
Source organism: Papaver californicum (assembly GCA_023531435.1). Lineage (NCBI taxonomy): Eukaryota > Viridiplantae > Streptophyta > Magnoliopsida > Ranunculales > Papaveraceae > Papaver > Papaver californicum. The sequence continues at coordinate 2,190,595 of JAJJMC010003761.1, read as the reverse complement.
AGAAAACAGATTTGAGAGGAAGAAGAAGAAGTGAAAAAAAACTTAGGGTTTTTGAGATTTTTGTGATTTTGGAGACTTTTGTGATTAAAGTGACAAATGGGTGATTCAAATGATGAAGGAGAATCTACATCTTGTAAACCCAATATAACACACATGAACTACAACAATGATCCGGATTTGGCTTACTTTTTAGATTATGAGAATAATTTTGCTCAAACTCAAACTCAAACTCAACCTAAACCTCAAGATGATGATTTTTATGAGCCAAATCCATAAGATGAATACATTGACGAAGAACCTTATGTTAACAATACACATATATACTTATAAACGATGTTTAATCACCCTTATTTAGGTTGAATTCATCAAGAGATTGAAAATTTTCAATTTTCAGTCTTAGGTTCGGCTATTCAATTATCAGCCAAACTTCATGCGCAAAAAACAATTTGGCTGGTAATTATACAGTCGAACCTTAGTTTGAATTTAAATACGAAGTTCGGATAATTCGTATTTTGTTGTTAGTAGCCGAACATATATTCAATTAGTAGTTGAATATAAGTCATTGGTTCGGCTAAAATTTTATAGTATAAAATTACTAACCGAACCTGAAATAGTTTGGTTAAAAATTATCTAAGTCTACAGAGTGATGTTCGGCTACTAATTGAGTTTCTCATTAGCATCCGAACCATGTTCTGTAAATTGATTAAAAACACAAGTCAAATGTTCGGGTACTAAATTTTCTTATCGAATTAGACGAACCTCATAAAATAAGTGGTTCGGCTTTTATGTTTTATATATTAGTAGACAAACCTAGCTTTAATGGATGAAGATGAGTTATTTTTTGGAGTCATCTAACCTTCTCGTATTCTTGTAGATTGTATTTGTTGAACCTGTACCTATGCACGAACAACCTTCGGCTGTTAACATCATCTATGAAGATAATATAGATCACTTCTGTAATGACCTGGTAGGTAACAAATTGTATGATGTTTTACTTTATATTTGTCAACTATATTCCAAAAGCTTTACTAAGTATATTTTGACATTGTATTAATGTAGACATAGAAAAATAAAGCTGAAGCAAGGGCTTGGGTTGAAGAACATAGATTTAAAATAAATTATGTTCTAGTGTGCGGGCGACAAAGCCGAAATGACCGGTTTGAAATGGTATGTAAGAGAAGTGGGAAAGACGTAGACATGCATAAATAGGGTTATGTGTATAACAGGAAGACCGGGAGAAAGAATAAGACAAAGACGAAGAAAGGAGAGTGCCCATTTGATAAGAAACGGTTAGTTTCTTATACAACGGCTGATCGTTTTAGAAAAGTGGTAAAAATAGTTCGTTTGCTGAGACTTGTGAAGATTCGTTTTAGACCTAGTTTTGATTTAAACTAGACAATAAGTAAAAAAATTTAATAATATTGGGAAGAACTGGAACTCAGGATTCTACCAAAATCACTTCTGAATGATTTCTACAATGATTCTTTAACAATTATAGCTCTTTTATTGACTATGTTTCTTTGCAAAAAGTAGATTTCTAAAATATTAATTGTAAATCACAAGCATGGCGCATCAAAAGCTCTTAAGTCCCAGCATACACCATCAAACAAAATCACAACTAATTAAGAAAAATCATAAATCAATTAAAAATCAATGCAAAAGTCATTAAGAATCAAAAATAGTTACCATTCATTCATGAAATATGGCTTCCTACATTGTCCCAGTGGTGGGGTTTAGCTAGACATGGCTTTCTTAAAATCCATTAAAAATTGATTAAGAAAATAATAATTTCTATATGTGAGAAGTTGTCTTCAAAATTGTATCTAGGCTCCCATTTATATAGGCTTTGGTAACCTCCTCATGATCCTTATCCAACTAGGAAACCTAATCTCATTAAACCTTTCCACTTCCTTTTGATTCCTTATCCAACTAGGAGACTTAACCTACTCAAAAACTAACAAAAACCCTAATTTTCACGTCAAACGCGAGACCAAAACGCTTCATTGTTTCTCTTCCCGCGCAGGCCCAACAAGGCCCAATAGATACCAAATCCAAGTTGGTTTCACGGTTTTGCTCATAACTTCTTCATACGAACTCGGAATGGCCTTATTCTTTTTGCGTTGGATTCATATTTCAATTATCTACAGGATGAAGCATAGAAATCCTGGATTTGAATGATATACACTGGGTATTTAGAAATTCTTCCTTGTAGAGCTCAATTTCACTTCTTTCAGAGATGTAACCTAATAAAACACATAAACTACAAAAGTAATAATAATACACATTAATTCATATAAAACATAGCAAATAAGTATAAGTAAATAATACTTAAAATATATAAATTATGCACTTATCAATGACCAGCATATTGAAGCTCAAAAGGTCATGATTCGAAGAATCGATAAACCAAATGGTAGCAATTTGCTTAATATTTTTCTTCTTATTATTAATGAATTGATAAGGCCTACAAATAGGCTACATTACTTGGAAAATAAGAAATCAATTGGATTCCTAACAAATATATACTCTTAAAAAATACTTTAATTATAATAAAATACCTAAATAACTATTCTTTATAAAAATAAACAATCTACATTTATCCAATGCCTTGTGCCTCCAATGGAATTGTGTACTCATTGCGCCCTATACTTGCTAGAAAGGGTGGGTTCCATAACCTCGATATGCTTGACCCTTATAAAGGAACAAATAAGGCAAACATGCTCAAGTGACGTATCGGGTCAACACCGTTGACATGGTCCATAAAATGTGGTCTTATCACCTTTCAAGATCGTTTTCAATTATTAAAAAAAATGTACTATATTGGATATGAATAAAAACATGGATTGTCTTCATATCATCTACGTGCACTTGATATTCATGGACATGCAAAAGTATCAAGGCTCAAACCAAATGAATACATGGAAACAGATAAGATGTCGAAAGCACGTATGCCCCCGATTAAAATCCTTAGCAAATTGAAGGAGGATGACAAGAATAAAAAATCTACTATACAAACTATCTACAACGCAAAAATCACTTTGAAAAGGAAAGATTTTCAAGGTAGGGAGGTGATGCAACAAATGATGTGGTTGGTGGTGCACAACTACATGGTACAAAAGAAGTTGGATGACTTCGGACAAGTCACACACCTTTTTCTTGATCACCCGGATTGCGTTCAATTGACTATATGCTTTCCACAAGTTCTTAATCATAGATTAAACGTACAAGACCAACAAATATGAGATGTCATTGTTAAACATAATTGGGCATATGCCAACCAAGGCACCATTCACTGTGGCATTTTTTTTTTGAAAGACGAGACGAAAGAAAGCTACATGTGGGCGTTAGAACAATGCAACCTAATCTTCCGAGAGGATGCTCTTCCTAGGTGATAGTAACCGATTAAGAGAAACCATTGATGTACGCTATTAGTAAGGTATTTCCGACGCACATAATTTTCTTTTTACTTTTCATATATGGAACAACGTTAGGAAAAAATGTCAACCGATAATTCAACTGCTTAAGTTGAAAGACCTGGAGAATATTATGGCACTAGCGTATGAAAAACGAGAAAAGAAAAAGGAAGAATTTATGAAATAGTATGATGAGGACGAAAGGTTGTGGGCTTGTTTCTCCCACGAATGGGACGCTTTGACATGGTCAATCACCGAAGATGTGTATCGGGAAAGACTTGGGGAACTTATTTCGCATTGGGGCACCGAATACCCAAGTGTTATTACCTATTAGCGTAAAGAATTCTTGGATCCTCACAAAGAAAGGTTTGTGTGTGCTTATACAAACCAACACAAACACTTCGACAACCAAGCTACAACTATAGTATATTCGGCTCACTATCGATTGGAGAAGAACCTTTTTGGACGAGTTGATACATTTGTGACGGTGTTTGACTCAATGAAAGAGTATTTCAAAATTGATATTGTAAGAATTAGAACGAAATTCGAAGAAAGTTTATTGTTTAAACACAAAACCTATAAGGATGATCCTTGGCTCAGGGGATTAACTTATAGGATATCCCATTTGTGCATTGACAAATTTATGCTTGAAGTAATCTATGGGACTTCCTTGTCGGCACCAAATATCTCGGTATGTGGATGGTATTATACCTTTCGAGGATATTGATCCTTTTTGGGAACAATTGAATTTTGTACCTCTTCTCACTGAAGATCCCGACGAAGGGACTTGGGATACAAGTTATGGGAAAAATTCAGCTGGGATCTACCGAGGTGCATACCAAGATCAAAAAAAAATCATATACCACAACTTGAGAACGGTCATCTATCCTTTCACCGAGGAGGATCTATTGGAACCGGAAAAGGGGAAGCCGAAAGGTAGGAAAAGTACCAAATTGATAAGAAAACAACAAAGAAAAGACGCCAAGATGAAGGATACCCAAAGGAATCCATCCGGAGTTGAGTATCGTGATGTAAGGTACGAAGAGGAAAAGAAGGAAATAGAGAAAGTGATAAACAAGGGAGTTGTCAATGTTTCTAGGAAACATGGTCGACCGAGTGAGGATAAAGGCAAAACAAATAACCAAAATGGAACAAGTAACCAAAATTATAGTCAAAGAGACGTTAAACTCAAGGGTAAGATGTATCATTCGCAAAAAATGGAAAAAAATCAAGATAAAGGAAAAAAGGACCTTACATGCGATGGGTTCTTTGACGAAGTCATGTATATAAGGCATCGATCGTTACAAATATTACGCCGAAACAAAGACTTCTACAAGACAATGATGAGATCAGGTCCAAGAGAAGACCATGGGGGTGCTAGAGGATTATATTAGATTCGAACGACGTTTACTTGGGGATTCCGTCATCACGAGGGAACATTGGATGCAAATGCCTATTTGTGGGTTTTTAATAACGGAGACTTTCAATTGCATGGTTTATTATTTTTGGATGATTGGTTCGAGTTTTTCTTACGCGCCGCCAACAAAACCTTGTCATGAGGATATAATAGATAGAAGACTTGTTATTGAATTTGTCCAAAATTATCATTTTATCCGCCTCAAACTTAGTCCTGGTTTCCCTTTACCTCCGTTGTCTACTTTGGCCTACATTCGAATAAAATTACTCGATGGATTGGTGTGCAAAATATGCGATGGAAATGGATATTTGGAATGCTTTGCATACCTCGCTCCCAAGCCAACAAGTAATTTTATCGTCGGATGTTGAGGATGAAGATGATGTGGAAAAGATAAATGAAGATGTGGTAAGTTTATCCTAAAACATACTTTGAAAGCTTCTTTGGGAACGCCGTAAAGGATTTTTTTTTTTGTTCGGTTGGTGAGGATGAGAATAAATTATGAACGACAGTAAATGTACACTCAAACACCCACTATGAATGAAATACTAAGTCATTTTGTTATTTGTTTGTGGTTAAGTTCACAATTTAAAGAATTTTTCAAGGTCTATAGAGTCTAGTTTGGCCGCAAAAGATTACATCATTACTGGCCGAACCATACAATTTTGTTCATTTTTTAAATAAATGTCAAGTTTGGCTACTAACTGTTTTCTGTTATTACCTGAACCTGACATACCTGAAACAACTTAGTGAATTTGTCAGGTTTGTCTACTAAGTGTTCTATATTACTAGCCGAACCTGACATACCCTGAAACAACTTAGTGAATTTGTCAGGTTCGGCTACCATTTGGTTAATATTTTTAGCCGAACCATGCAAAAGTAACCGAACATAAATTTATTGTACCATTAGATTTCATTCATAAAAATGACCCATTAGAAAATAGAACGAACATTAAAGGTTGTTACATAATAAAAAAATTCCCATACATGGGTTATTAGAATCTCATACGCAATTCGAGTAACTCCTTAAGGATTCGGTATTAAGCGTCGCATTCGAAATTGTATCCTTTCCATCTTTGCCATTCCGCTCGAGATCACACTTCATATCAGTATTTGTTTCGTATTTAAGTCGATATCAGCTTATAAGCCGAACTAAAGCAATAAAATCTTTAACTTGTCTTCTTATTTCGCACAATCGACAAAACAATGCGGCACGATCTCCGTTGTGAGGGTTTCCGGTGTCAGAGATGAAATTTTAATGATTATTACCCCAATAACTCTGACTTATTATACCATTTATGCGACGTTCTTCACCTTTTTTTGAATAATAGGCTACATACTTTGTGCATAGTGATATATCTTTCTCAATAGTAAAGTTAGTAGCCATTTTCCAAGAAATATTAATGAAAATTATATATGTGGAGTGGGTATATATAGAATAGAGGTTAGTAATGGCTATATTTTTGAATTTTTTTGAAAATAAGAGTCGTTCATTGAATTCTATAAAGTAGAATGTCATGTTCCGCTAGTAATTTTATTTATCGAAGAAGCCGAAACTCAATGTAATTCATTTTTTAGGCCTACAACGAAAGGTTCGGCTACTATGTCTGGTATATACTTTGAAGCCGAATTTGACATATACTTTGTAGCTGAACCTGACACATATCCATTATTTTGCCGAATTTGACATATACTTTGTAGCTGAACCTGACACATATCCGTTATTTTGAAAAATAGATCTGTTGGGGACTCTCTTTATATAAATGTTGCACTCTCTAACTCATTTTGCACCAACTTTCTATTCTTAACTTCATTTTTTGCCACTAATACTCTCTCTTCCTCCAGGTTTTTGCATTTCTAGTAACAAATGGAACCATTCACCATTAAGGATGATGTAATGCTTGTTAAATCTTTCATTCAGGCTTACCGTGAAAGGCCTCATGAACGTTATTCGATGTTTTGGAAGAGAGTCAAAGAATTTTATTTCGAATTAGATGGGAATCCTAAAAACCGTAAATGGTTAGAATTAGCCAAAAGATTTGAAATGCTTCAATATACATTGTAAGAATATATTAGAATACTCTGTTGGGTAAAGCGATATCATCGCAGAACTACTCCTGAAGAGAAAATGAGTATTTGAAAACGTTCATTTATCTTGTGAATGGATTATTATTGGTTTTGAATACTAACTTGTCAATTATTTCATTTTTAGAGTGCTTGAGTCCAATCTCTTTGGTGAATACATCATGGTGGAACAACATTCGTGGACGAGTTATGTTATACATATTTGAAAACATATGCCCCGATATTTCTTAGACAACTAGAAGCCAAATGGAGGTAAAGAGCTATCCGTGGAGATTAATGTATTTAGCTACTAAATACTTAAGGGGATGTAATGATATGAAGTGTGGGTTAGTTATATAATCGCTTTTGTGTGAACTTATTTTACAAAGTAGTAAAGTTCAAATTATTTTACAATATCATTTTGCAACATTCTTCTTCTTAATTCTTGAAGTTTCAGTTTTACCTCCATCTTTGGTTTTGTCTCTAACACAAAGTAGAAAATGTAATTAGCACATCAAATTTTGAGTCTCAGAGAAATGTTCGGCTACTAATGGAAAAATTGAAACAGTCGAACCTGAATGTTAAGCCACTGAGATATATTCGGCTACTAATTAGAAATCACAATTATTAGCCGAACTTCAATGTTCCCCTTTCTAACCTCAGGGAGAAGTTCGGCTACTATTTTTGGTATATAATTTATAGCCGAACATGGCATGTCTGAACTTAATTACAAAGTTGTCAGGTTCTACTACTGTATATTGCATATAATTTGTAGTCGAACCTGACTCTGTAGACCCAAAAAAAAAAAAAAACAAATATTAAAATTTTTGTGGAGTTCTATTAAATACCATCATAATCTAACATCGAAACCACCATAAAAGCAATAACATTATATCTGAGCGTCATCTAGAAAATACAAAGCAAAGTCTATTAAAGATATATAATAAACTAACATCCACTTAATCAAAGTATGTTAACGACCATATTCATTCACGACCACTTCCACGACCACCTCCACGACCTCTTTTACCACCTCCACTTGGACCTCCGGGTTCTTGCCGAGTTCTCTTTGTCACCCTTTGGTTGGAGCTAACGCCTTCAACTGTTTTAATGATAGAATCCAATTCGTGGCAAAAACTTCGCTGCTCCACCACTGATATAGGTTATTTGTGACTAAATTTGGTTTTCATTTTCTTCAACAAACTCTTAGCCGCCGACAATTAATTACATTTAAAACCAAAAATTAAGAAAAAAATACACTTTCATATTATATAACAGTTTTAAAAGAATAACTAAAGATATGACTTACCATGATCGGTATTGCCTCGGATACACTTTGGATTATGTTATCAGACTTCTTCTTCGCCCAGCTTCCTTTGTTTTTCCCCTTGCAATTTGAGCTACGACACGATCTTGACTTTCTTTGTTAATAACAAAGGGATGAGAAATTTGATTAAACCAATCATTGTATCCTTCTACAACTTCACGAGGATTTTCACGCACATTTTCTAAACTTACCCAACTCAACATGTTGTCTTCCAAATTATTCTAATATTTAAACGTAAGCTCGGGGTCATATTTGGGCTTCCATTCTATATTGGTGCTATTTGTTCCTTTACTACCCTTTGGAAACAACTTGAACTTCTCATTATCATCCAATATTATTGATTGGATATATCCAATTGACAAAGTACTCGACGAGGATCGAAAATTACAAACCCTTCTGGATAAAACAACGGACCGTAGTACATCCCCAAAGGCATATCTTCATCTTCAACAACTTCATCTACTTCTTCTCCGTGATATATGGTTGAAATCCAACCTTTCGTACATCTAAAGCATCTAACTTTTCTCTAAAACTTATCAACAAACAAGCCCGGTACCTCTTCTTATGCTCCACCAACTCATATTTGGTTGAAGTATGAGTTGTATCCACCCAGTTGGCAATAGGTTTGCTATGACCTAACTCCGAGAAGTGATCATATACCCACACATATATAAACAACATAGGATATCACAAACTAGAATGAAGAATAGACAAAATTTCGGCCACTAATAATAAAATAATTAGTGGTTTATTATTAGTGGCCGAACCTGACAATTGAAAATAAATACTGAATTCATGCCAGGTTCGGCTATTAATTGAATTATTAATTAGTGGCTGAACCTGACAATTTCTAGGAGAAAAAGAAACTGAGAATCCTCTGTTGGTGCATTAATAGTTTACTAGATGAACAATCAGGTTCGATTGATACCCTAGATTCAATTACTAGCCGAACAATCCTCTGTTGGTGCACTAATAGTTTCAAACCTATACAGAGCTAGGTTCAAATGAAATAAATCAATAACAAAACGCTAGGTTTATCGAGAATCACCTGCAAGAGACTGAAATTTCATCCAATGTTTCTAGGGTCTTTCCTAGAGGATTGCGCAAGATGATTGAGGAGGAATACAACACATGCGGTTCCCCATGCGTAGTCACGAAAGGTTGAGAGATCTTTTAAGAATTGTAGATACTGAGCAGTCACCTTGTTGCTAGTATGGTCTGGAAAAATGATTCGTCCGAGAGCATACTACAAATAAGCAGCAGCAGTCTAGTTTATTTAGTTCTCGTCCATCACCAATCTCCCATCAACTACTTTCTCATTATTTTTCTCGAACATAGCTTTCAAACGTGTCATCTTGAACGATTTCAACATCTTTGTTATGACATTCCCTGGTCCATCAATATGCACGCTTTCCACCTCTTTAACGGCACAACAAAAATCCAACTCGACTGTTCTGAAATCCAAACCAAGAATATCTTTGGCCAACTTATAAACCTCATCCCAACTCAAATCATAATATTCAGCATCTACACTTTTCCCACGCGCCTTAAAAGCTAAAATCTTTTGAGCGTCATCAGGTGTGACTGTCATCTCGCCGAATGGGAGATAAAATATGCACATTTCGGGGCAGAATCTCTCACAAAAGGCAGAGGCAATCACTGAATACATTCCTTCTGTTCGTATGTAATTGTATTCCATAAACCTAGGGCTGTCAATCCCAATCCGAAATCCGATAGCCGTTTCCGAAAATCCGGGATCATATAAGATATTATCCGGTATAACGGATATGGATGTCGGAAACAAATATTTCTATCGGATATTTAGTATTATCGTAACGGAACCGGCTAAGCCAGTATCCGTCAGATATTATCCGATACCAATAACCTCTAAAGTAAAGACTAAAGAGTAATTAGTAAAGACTTCTATGGTTCCAACTTCTACCCATCTTCTTCATTCACTTCTCTTAGTTTTCTAGCTCCCCCTTTTCTTCACTTCAGTCTTCAGTGAACAAACTTCAGTCTTCAGCTAAGTCATCTCCCGGATTTCTCTTCACGAAAATCTGTCTCCACGGCACCACTTCATCACCACCACCTTCTTCTTCCTCTATTTCCACACCACAACCCACAACAGAAGTATAGAAGAAGAAAAAGAAACCTTACCATCAAATCAAAAACTGTATAATAGGTATGTAACTGTATGATATTCTCTCTTTATTCTTCTTTGAATCTTTGATTATGATGGTATGTGTTAGAATGAAACAAAATTGAAACTAGGGTTCGAATTTCATAGATTCTGGGGGTATTCTGATTTTGGTCATTCTTATTTGATCAATTTTTTTAAGATTTTGGGTGTTCTGGATAATGCAAGCACTTGTGCTTCTTTCAGGTAAAATTTACATTTTTTTCCTTCTTAGGGTTTTTGTTGTTATGGGTTTCATGTTGGATCTTGTTTTTGAAATTTCAATTTGTATAAATGAAATTGGATGAATTTGTAGTGCTGGTTTTTTCTATAATTATTTTTGAAAAATTGATTTCATTTTGTATAATTTTACCAGATAATGAAATTGGATGAATTTTTTAGTGCTGGGTTTTTGAAAAAGTGATTTTTGTTTGCTGGGGTTTCCTTATTTGAGAAATTTGAGTCTGTAAATTTGTTATTGATCTTAAAAAGTTTGAATTTTTATTTGTTGGTAACAGATCAAACTATATTCGGAGATTGAAAAAGGAGGGATCTTTGGAATTGTTGTTTGGTAATAAGGAGTTTGGACTATGAATAGTTTAAGCAGACCTAGACCTCGGTCATTCTCAGGTGAGCCTTTTATTTTATTTTTTGTGTTGCTCTAATCATCTTCAGATGAGCTAGTTTCATGTTTTTTTATCGCATTTGTATACTTGTAGTGATCTAAATATGGTTTGTAGTTAAGTTGTTGGAGCTGGAATAGTTTCGTGGACAAGTTTGTTGATGTAAAAGTGTCTCAAAATCATGTAACGATTATGGCGGATAAGTATTAGAGAACAGGAAATGCATGCATGTTTTTCTTATTCGCCATACATACTAGGTTAGAGATATATTTCTTGGATCAGAAATGCAGCTAAAGTATTGATCGCTGCACTAAATAATTGTTAGTGTGTGTGTTGCAACTTGCAAATAGGAGATGAACAAACACATTGACATATTAGGTCGTTAGATTTTTCAATTCTTTCGTACGTTCGATCCTCTCCTACAATTCTTCTACCCATGACTTCTCCAGTTCTCTCGCCATGAGGAAGGGGTAACGCATGTTCTAGTAACATGAGGAGCTGGCTTTATTGGTTCGCATGCTGCTCTCCGACTTCTAAAGGAATCATATCGTGTAACAATAGTGGTATGTCACATTGACAAACTTTATGGGCATCTACTAAGTGTCAGGCATGTTGATGGTCTTAATTATAACTTGGAATTCACTTGTATGTTATCTCCATTTTACAGGATAATCTCTCTCGGGGAAAATTTGGTGCTGTTAAGGTTCTCCAGGAGCAGTTCCCTGAACCTGGAAGGCTATAATTCATATACACTGATTTGGGTGATCCAAAAGCTGTATCCTTATTCTTCCAGTCTTAGACAGCTTTTCATTATTAATATGTTTGGGAAAGTAGTAGAGAAGGAGAAATACTAAGGGTGTCGATTATAACGCACTTTATTCCTCTTTGTATTGTAGGTGGTGACATTACAAGGAAGAATAAGTTGCTGAAGAAACAGGTAACCCACTTGACCATTTCTCATGAAAAGTTAACAAATTAAAATAGGTTGCTAGATTAAAAATTAAAATCAGATTCCTCTATTTGTATTTGAGCTAATAGCTTATAAATCTCCTTCTATAACTTTCCATTTGTCTAGGTAGTTCCCCACTTCCCTTATGGACCTATGGTTCTCAAACTATCAGTGGTACTAAAAAATTCATGAGAAAGACCCCGAGTAATAAATTATGTGATTTTTATTCTCACCTTAGTGCTGAATTTCATATCTCTAGTCCCTTGTTATCTCATTGAGTGGTACTTCATGGTAAGCAAATGCAGTATCTGTAGTGGTATATCAGATTAAACTTTTAAAGATTCATATGTAATGGGTTTTCTCCTGTGGAACCTTTATCTTTTTCGTTTAATATCTTTATCCAATCTTTTTCGATAGTAGATTAATAGAAACAGTTCCAGGAAGATGATTCGAACTATTCATTGAGAGGGGTTAATGAAACTATTCACTAGATGTTCACACATACATCATGTTAGTAAAAACAGTATTTGAATTCTGTTCTTTTTGTGTATGTCGTTACGGATTTCCTCCCTCTTACTGACCTTTAACCTTATTATCTAATCTGATCTTTGTCGTTAGTGAACTAACTGTTAAAGCTCTCAGTTTCTACACTGATATTCCTTAAGGAGTTCTTTTGCAATGCTTAAATATCATCTGGTGTATATCCATGAAATACATATAGTACGTTGCTTGTGTTTGAATTTTATTTTTTTGCTTTGTGCTTTCTTTGAGCCTTTATCTTTTGCTTAAAGACTAATAATGTCTGATGAAAACCTGTATTCTGCGACTGTATACAGGTACTTGTCTGATGTTGCTCTAAACCTTACCTGCATGAAGAAACATACTTGTCTGATGTTGCTCTAGAGCTTGTTTTTCTTTGTATGTCAGAAGTATGTTAGCTTCAATAAAACTATCTATTTAAAGTAATTATAGTTTATTCTTTAAAGGTTTTTGTATTAGAATTGTTCACTGCATACTTCCTGTATACACTCTCCTTTTATTGTTAGTCTGCTGGTCTCACTAGATTATTCTTATATTTTCTGATACAATTTGCTTATATGATTTTTCTGATCCTGTGTTGACTCTGTAATTCCCTGTTTTCTGATACAATTTGCTTATATACAATCTGCTCTTTTAGCTCTAAGTTCTTTCTTGTGTTTTATCTTTTAGCTGAATTCCCTGTTTGTTGATTGCTTTTGTCTGCTTCCCTAGTTGCACTAGCACCTTGTTAGAATTTCCTAGTCTTAAGATTTATCAGCTATCGGATATTTATCGGATAATATCCGATATCCGATAAGCTTATCGAAACGGAATCAGATGTGAAGTTTAAAATTCGGTTGGAACTTATCGGATATCGGAACCGGCTGAGCCAATATCCGTTTCGATAGCATCCGTTGACAGCCCTAAGTTCCAGTTTTCAGGCATCCGTGTAGAATGAAAAATATAATTACTTTCATTTTATATACAATGTTCAAGGTCAGTGTTACTCGCGACTGACACAATCAGTTAATAACATCTACAAGTACAATATCGCCAAGGTCCGATAACAAGCATACTATAAAGAGCTCGACCACGAATAGATTTCCTATCCAGTAAAGCAGTAGCTAACGCATACGTCTCATCAGAGGACCGACCACCTATGAAGTGCGGAGTCATTCATGCCCCATATCACAATGCTTGATAACTCAGACACTCGATGCCAGCGCCGACTTCGACTCCAATTTTCATCCAAGTTCTTATCCATCCACAGCGCATCAGCAACAACCAACAATACAAGGAGACTCTGATATCTCATTTGTTTTATATGAGAGGATTAATTTCTAGAGACATGATAACTCCATCAACTAATATTATGTTTATTCTAGTGGTGAATTTCAAGTGAGCTACACTTGGGGACTAATCATTGGCACGAGGCTTCTTTTCCCCAACACATTAGAAGATCCACCATCTCCGAAAGAACAATTATTCGAAGAACCAAATCATCAATGGAAAGTTCAAAAAAAGTTCATTCACTCCCTGAAGACTCAACGCAGGCATCAATTTTAATCAGAGTCAATTGGATCGCTAAGTTCAACAATATACAAATTTCTAATTCAGTTAGACTACTGTCGTCGGCCACACATACCTCCCGTTTCCGGCCAACTATCAAGTCAAAATGATTCTAACCTGCCACTGTTGTCATCAAAGCCAGCGCCTCACCTATGATCAACCTACAACATGGTCCGATCCACTTCTCCGTTCGCTATCAGCTGCTGTGATCACTTGATGCTTGCTCCACTTATTTTCTGCTGAGGACGTTACCCACTTGAAATTTTCAGGCGTTACTTAGATTATTATTGCTCATCTTTCCCAATCGTCCGCCAGCTACCACTGCTACCAATAGGGAAGTACAATGCGACATCCAAGTTTTATCTTTCGTCACATAATATTTTAATGAAGTATCAAGATCAGGATACTCAGACAGATGTAAGGTTCAGTTCTCACCTGTAATATGGATGTTCAATTTGTTCTTGGTAATGGAGTTGAAATCTTAATATCAACTTCAACATCAAATGATGAATACACACGAGCAGAGGACTGTCTGTCTCCTATAATTATTTCTCTAGAGTTAACATCGACTACTCTACCCATATCAAAATTTGGCTGCTCACCTTGGCTCGACGCCTATGAACATGCATTGCCACTCTTCGGGGTATAACATACACAAATCCAAAATACTTTTGCAGAGTCAAGACACATAAAATTCATCATTCAAATTCTTTTGATATTGATGGAACTCAATTACAATGACGAGTTATTCACACTCTCTAATGAAACACGCTTAAGATGGAGTTTGTCTATATCAAGAAGACTATCAGGGTTCATCACCAGTTTCTCCTAACTCTGTCTTCCACCTTGCTACTACCATCTATAACTCGAGTCATCATCTCACACTCAATAGTGTTTCGTTTCTTGTCTGCAACTACCTGCTACTTCCCACAACTCCTTAGAGCATCAACTCCATGACAAAGCCAGTCTACATCGAATTCGAAGTTCTTGGGCACCTCCAAGTGGTATACCCAAGCTATTATATACTTAGTCCCCTAACTTTAAAATAACGTACTTATGGGTGGCGAATGGGGCAATGCGCCCTTCATAAAAGTTGTTCGTACATATCTGCTATAACATACTGAAAGGGCGCGTCAATCGGATACCCGAGCTAAGAGATATGACCCTTACACTAGAGTCTACAGAATCTAAAAATTTACAAGAGATTACTAATCATGGATGTTCACGCATGATTGGATGACCTATCAAACTCTAAATTAATTGATTCTTTCTACCTATGATATCTTAGTCTCTTGGTTTCAAAATTTAGGGTCGAACGCATCAATCCGAGTTTGTATGAGGATTTTATGGACTTTTTTGTGGAAACTATACATGTCTGAATTTTCTGACGACGAGTCTTTACAACAAGTTTCAGTTCATGCAAGCTTGTACCTACCTCCTCAACTTATTCGGAAACTTGTATACATAAACACGAATTCATGACAGAGCCTGAAACCCAATACACTTTCTCCAGAAGATGCAACATCATTTATCCATGGTTGTCACATCCATGAGAACAAAATCAATATCATACTTGTGTCTGGTTGACAAACACCTCCTGAACGTTCAATACTTGGGAACTTGATCTCATTGGCAAGATCAATTCAACTTTAGCGACCTCATAATCAAGTTAGCAACACTCAACGCCATCACTGAGAATAACAAGGCATGATCAACATAATCTCTTCACACCAAGGTCGTCATACAACTAGGGAACTTGTTCCTTCTGCTGATCAATATAGAGTGGGGCTATACCACTGCTTCTACCTGCTTCAACAATACCATACTTCAAATTGGAGATAATCAATGAAGACAAGGTATTCTTCCCAAGAGCAGATGATGCTAGCAAAGGAAAGAACATGAGATGTTTCTCCCACTTTTTCACGTGAGCAAAAAAAAAAAACAGCGCAAGACTAGCCTACCTTGTTATCAATGACCGGCTGATGCTCTTGATAGTTGAAGCAGAGGGTGGCAACGTTGAAAGAGGAGAAGGACTTCTTTGATCGGTCTAAAGCAGGGATGAACAAGGCTCTTCTTTTATATCAAACAAATTTTGAATCCAAAAAGAAGAAGGATTACTCCCTTGTCCGTCTAGCTATATGTGTTTTTTTCCTTTGTCCGTCCGGCCAATACTTGTCCATCTTGCTTCTCAGCAAAGTATGTCCACCCATCAACCAAGCTTGTCCGCCTTGATTCTCAGCCGAGCATGTCCGCCCACCAGCCATGCTTTTCTGCCTTGCCTCCTAGCGAAGCTTGTTCGTCCAACTCCAACATGATGTCCAACCATGGATCTCTACTTATCCATCCAAGATGGCCTTCTAGCCTGCTTATTCGAAGTTCAAGCCAACTATTACTCTTATGGTAATATCTAGCCATTAACATTATAAAAATTATACTATATTTCGTTTTATTTCGTCTCACAGACCACCATCTAGTGTTTACCACGTAACATTACTCGTTCCGAGCTAAGCAGAGGAATTAATGTAGATGGTGGGTTTTTATCAAGGGTAAAATAGTAAAATTATGTCTCAAACCCGGGTCTGAGAAATATTAAACCTCAGAATTTTATAAAGAGTTTTTAGGTAGGTGCCCATCCCTGTCCTCTCTCAGGTGCTCATCCTTGTCTCCTCTCTATATGTATGGCCAGGTACATATACGATCAAAATTACTGAATGAATCAACATTCATTATTATACGAAATCATCAGAATAACACTGGTGCTTATTACGACTTTCTCAAATATTCTATGATTTTTACATAAAATCTCAAACTCCTAGATGGATTGCCCACTAGTATAGATCAATTTTGGTATTATTTGGGTGTTATATTCCGCAGCTGAATTCCCAAAATGACCTCATGACAATGTTCATGCTCGACTGAACAATATTGTCTTCTTAAAATACCTATATAGCTTTTATATTGAAGTATATAGCAAGTTACATACGAATTTACTTGACTAAAGTACCACGGTTGTGCTTGATACCAAGTCAATATTGTGCTAAACACAATTTCATAGCTTATACTAGCTAAATCTAGCCATGGTCATTAATCCTTGCTTAAGGAGGCAACTCATGTGAAGAGCGTAAAAAAAAATTCAATTTAGGGCTTCTGAAACGCAAAAAAATGAGTTCGCAACACTTATAAGTGTTTCAAAAATCAATGAAGATTTCCAACCCTAATTGGAAAATGAGATGGCTCAAAACTGGTTTTGCAATGCTTATAAGTGTTGCAAATATTATAGCCACAAACCTTGTCCTCCTTAGCTTGAATACGGACCTTGTTCATCTTAGTCAGACTATGGGCCTTGTACGGCTTAGGTAAAGTACAATCCTTATCTGGCTTAGGTGAAATACAATCCTTGTCCATCTTACCCTTGGCGCAAAGTTAGTCCTTCTTAGGATTTAGCCCTAAGTTAATCCGTCTTAGGCTTAGCTCACTAAGCTAATCCGTCTTAGGCATTAACTCATAAGCTAATCCGTCTTAGATATTAGTTTTCTATGCTAATCCTTCTTAAACATTAGCCTAGTGTTAATCCATCTTAGGCCTTAGCCTAGTACTAATCCATCTTAGACTTATCTCCTAAGCATGTCCGACTTAGACATTAGCTCCTAAGTTAATCCGTATTAGCATTAATTCCTAATGCTCATCCGCCTTAACATTAGTTCCTAATGCTTGTCTGTCTTAGCATTAGCTTCTAATGCTTGTCTTTCTGACCTTGTTTCACATATACAAGTTCTAAAAGCCTAATTTGCTTATCAAAGGCCATATTAAGCCTCACTCACATATGTATATATTGATGCTTAGCATGCTACACTTATTTCTGCAAAGCAAGCATGTCAATGCAAATTGACCTAGTTGAACACGCATTGTTCATCATAAATATAATAAAATAAAATAAGTACATATTTTATTTAAGTTTAGTCTGCTAGATTCATCAAGCTAGTCAAGCAAGGAAAGTCTTTAGTCAAAAGACTAATTAAACAAGTCTTATTCGACTTGACACTAATAATGCTTAAATGCTACAAAATTACACGAGACATCAAAGATGTCATAAATGGGATGATATTCACCAGGGTATTGATCTGGCGGTCTACGAAACGTGGTGCAGCAGTGCATCTACTATAGAGAATCTGGAAAGTTCGATTAGCAGTTGAGTAGAAAAGTGGTAGGTTGAGCAACCGTCCATTCAACCTCAATCGAAGTGGGAACAGTTACTAACACTTTTTCCATCATCCCCACTTCACCACTACTCAACCATCGACACTTTCTTCAAGAGATGAGGTTGGTTAACGGTTACAATATCTATGATTATAAATAGATTTCTTAACCTATTGAAGACAAGTCTAAAGTATAGAACAACATAAATCGAACAACTTGATCACTCAATTTTCTCACACACAGAGAATTGTCCATATCTATTCACACCTATTACAACCTACAGAGTCTGATACTCTGACATCAACCTTTCTATCGCTTCCCTCCCTAAGACCAACCTTTCTTCTTCTCCTTTGTGACTGACGCAAGACTGGAACAACCATTGCTTAGCTTAGGACGGGATTGTACAGATTGATCTCTCGAATCTAAAAAAAATTACTATCACAGTACAGATTTTTAAGGATTAGACGAATTATCACCTGCTCACCCCACTTTTCCTAAATTAGCCTTCTATATCGTTTTCCCCTTAAACAACTAGCACTAACTTTAATCTTAAAATTAACACTTAACTAACTCAACCAATTAAAATGATTAAAATATAATCAAGTGATGGCAATCCAATCATTATAAAAAAAATATTTGAATAAAGGGTTTTTGGTTTTACTTCAAAATAACCCAATTTCGTTTTACTATGCTTCTCCTTCATACAACCCTAAAAATAGGTTTCATTGGATAACTACCCTTTATATTTGTGGGCTTTGGAAAATACCCGTGGGTGTATTTCAAATTCACCGGCTTCTAGAATGGAGTTTAGTTTTTCATAATGCTTATAATATCCTTTATATATTTGTAAACTAACATGTATTTGTTTTTTAGATATGAGAAAATTAAACCATCTCTATCATCTTTTTCGTCTAGATAGTGAATAACCAAAACAAAAGACTAAAAAAAAAAGCGATCTAAAATCGAAGAGTCTCAAGTTCTTCTTCTTCATCATCATCTTCCTCGATTACTAATTTCATTTTCAGAAACTCATTTTGAGTGACTCATACATGATCTAAATATAGTTTTAAGGTTTCATTTTCTGGTAATTTTGATTTGAAGATGTGTTTGCTTCACTGATTCAGAATGAAGACCTAATCCAGTGATATATACTTGCTAATATAAGTTCTTCATCATATAACAATGATTTTACCAATATAAGTTCTTCACCGTATAAGTTATTTAAGTTTTTCTTTTTCTTCGTCTTTGTTGAGTCGCATTCTCTTATGGAGACAATCGTGTTTGTTATCTCCAAAAAATGAAGCCAATATTGATTTTGACTTTAGAATCGAGTTTCCTTCTCTTATGGAAACAACAATATTTGTTGACTCCAAAAAGAGATCTAACATTGATTATTGACCCTAAAATATAGTAAATTTTGGGTCTAACAACCAATGTTGTTTTCACAACTGGAGCCCAAATTTGCTACCGGAATAAAGTTTTTGGAAAGAACAACCTACGTTGACTTTAAAACTAGAGTCAACTTTTGCTTCCAATTTTTTTTATAGAAACAACAATCAATATTGACTCCAAAATTGGAGCCTACATTGATTGTTGACAAAAAAATTATCGTGCATCCTGATTGTTTTCTAAGTCATTCCTATTGTTCTCAAATTAGTACGGGCCAATT
This sequence comes from Papaver californicum, assembly GCA_023531435.1. Lineage (NCBI taxonomy): Eukaryota > Viridiplantae > Streptophyta > Magnoliopsida > Ranunculales > Papaveraceae > Papaver > Papaver californicum. Next base: position 2,170,672 of record JAJJMC010003761.1, on the reverse strand, counting down.
CGAAAAAACCTAAGGTACCATAAACAGAATTAAACCAACATTCAAGAAGTGATGAACCATTCAAAACATTTTTCTACCAAGATGACCAGTTGTATGTTGAGTTAACATCAACTGTCATTAGCATCACCAAGAGGTCAAACTTTTAGGAGCATACCGTTACGCTTATCCCATATTTAGGAGATCATACCTCATTTATACAGTCTATCAAGTTCCCATAGCCATATTTATTGAAAAAATAACATGCGAAGTTTGTTTACATGGATTTAATTGTTAGATGATTTGATCATTCATATGATCTAAGTTTCAAAGGAAGGATATACTTTTTTTTTCTATAATTTATTATATTGAGTTACGTAGTATAGTTTACTATAATTTCGTTGTTTCGATATAGCACTAATATGACTTTTCATGGATTAGTGTTAAACTTTCGAGAAACTAGCATATATGTATCTAGTGGTGAATCCGGACTTTCAACTCGTGTTAAAGAAACTCGTTTTTATGGTATAGTTTACGTCTATTTTGGCTAGACATAAATTTATATACCGAATAGGATCCAGAACCACACTCATTTCAGGACCGATCCTAGATTTTTAATTTTCGAAATCTTTATCTTAATATCATATCTTTAAGATATCGAAAGTTGCATAAATTTGAATGGAAAGTTCTATGTTAGGAGATATTGAATACATATTTAACTCATAGTATATTATTGTTTATATGTATTCATTTTGTTACTCAAGGCTTAAATCCTAATTAATATTATGAGAAATATTTTTGAATCCTAGTTTGGAGTCGATATTTATGTGTTCTCCTTTCCAAGAAGTTTACACGTAACTAATTTTTTAGTTTAGCCAAGTACATGGATTTGCATTAGATAATATTAGTTATCATACTAGTATGATTTTTCATATATAAGTTGGAAATATATGCTAATATTTTATTACCTTATTGTGTGTTAATAATATTGAAAGAATATAAAAATATTTTACTTTCAGAATTGATATTAATGAAATTTTTTGAGAATTTCAAAATTAGGGTTTCTTGTTTTCCAAACAAGCCCTGATCATAACACTATAAATAGTGAAGCTTGTACTCTTACAAACTCATCCCGGCTTACACTTTGTGTGATATTGTTGTTAAATCAATATAGTGACAAGTAAGTCTAATTTGGTTGTGGACGAACACACTTTTGTATTTTCAAGTATTCTTTGGGATCAATAAGCATCAAAATACCTTTGGTAGGAAACTAGATTTTTATTTAGTTTTTGTTGATTATTTTTGGTTGTTGAACTAACACCATAGTTATCTTTTATATAGATAAGTTCTTTTTTATTTTATGGTTTTTCTCTTATGATATCAGGCCACTCAAGACTTTGAAGATTGGCTATTGATAAGTGCATAATTTATATGTTTTGAGTAAAATTTTCGTATGCTTGTTTGCTAGATTTCATATGAATTACCTTGTATTGTTATTACTTTTGTATTTTATGTTTTTTGTAGATTACATCTCTAAAAGAAGTGAAAACATGGTGCATTTAAAGGAAGAAATGCCAAATACCCAGTGGGACTCTTTCAAATCCAGGATTTTTTTCCCACCATGTCAAAGAGGATGAGAAAACAAAGCCAACGGCGAAAGAATGAAGTCATTCTGACTTTGTATGAGAAACTTATAGGCAAAACAAACACTGAGGGCTAAAAGGTCATTCCAAGGGAATTTACTATTGGGAATTTGTCGTAGGCTAAGGGGAATCTGATATTTGAATGTTAAAGGTACCTCTCTTTTTACTAAGGTCTGCCTATTATTTGAATTCTATTAATGGTCCGACGGTATTGATAAGGGCCACCCTCTTCTTCTCAAAAGATTCGAACAAGGAATCAGATTTAAGTCCATCTGTTCTTTGCAACACTGTTAGCCATGGTCAGGTGGTGTTTTGAAGAGTTAAGGGTGGTATTCAATTGCTAACAATGAATTGATGATGTTTGAGGTTGCTGCCGTTAGTGGTTAATGCTGATGATAGATAATTGATGAAAGCGATGGTAAAAATCGAGCAATGATAGAGAAACAGGGTAGAAGAGAAGCTCGAGTTTGTCACTGACATTGAAGGGTCTGAGATAAAGAATGAAATTTTATAATTGATGATTGAACAAAGATGTTGATCATGGCAGTTGCTAATGGAGGTTGGCGGTGAATGGGACTGAAAATGATCAAATTGGCTGTGATGATGATGGCAGTTGGAGGTGACGATGTTCTTGGTAAATATTAATAATGGCAGTAAAAAATAAGATGAGGGTGAGTTGAGTCTGTTTCTCGAGGTTAGATATTGTTGTTTTCTTATAGAAAAGAGAAGAAAATCAAGAGACGATGGTAGTGATGTTGATGCTGCCAGCGAAAGAAAGTTAGAATTGAGAAAAATTGAATATTGAGTCTGATTTAGTTGATAACATATTTGATGACGGAAGATGAACTCTCTAACCCGTACTATCGTTATATTGTTTACAATCTTAAATTGCTTTCTGTTATTATTTTAGTTTAAATTATTTTGAACAACAAAATCCCCCCGGTTTACATAAGTTTTCAAGTTCGAATAACAACCCATATCTCCCTGTGGATCGAATTTGTTCTTACAATTGTACTCTTATTTATAAGATATAAAGTGAAAGAACTTGAAATAATTTTGCTTGGATGATAACCGACCATCTATTGCGGATCTAAATGATTTTAGATATATGAGATAAAACTGTTTATTTTCCGACGTTAAAAGACTTTATTCTGTGATACAAATCATTAGTGGAATCAAGTGCAAAATGTTACTATTGAATATTAAGAAGATTGAAGACTTGGAGTTATTTTGTGTCTGATCTTGGCGTGATTATCTGCTTAACTTGATTTTCTGGAACAAGCAAGTTGTTTATCTTTGATAAACGTAAAGCCTGTAGAGATCGACAAGTTGGTTGCTTCGTGAATCTAACTTGTAGATTCAAGATTGATTATTTCGATAATCATTATCTTAGTTGATATTGATTAAGGAGTTTCCGATCTATCATATTTTGGTATCTTGGTATTTTATACCTAAACGGAAGATCATCGACTCTGAATTATCATGTAATATCTTTGGTATTTGTGATTGGATTTGAGTGGTTAACAAATAGTTTGATTCCTTGCTATTTCCTAAAGGAATTGGCTTATAGAAGTCTATATAAGGGTAAAGCAACACTTGGCAATCGATTATGTTAGGTGATTCACGTGCATTGTCCATATTGATTGTAAGCATATAGATACTGAAAAACTGGGTAACTAGGGGTAGTTTATTCGGTCTCAACTATACGAAGTTGCGGTAGTTGATAGACACGTTTATGTGTCTTAGTTGAGCTCATATCTATATTATTTTTGCTCAATTGTTATATTAATATTGTTATTTTTCTATATTTTGTAGGTATTTTTGAAGAATAATAATTATAGAAAAGTTGGCTAAATAGTGATAAAGGCACCCATCCAAATTGATAAAAAGGCACCTAAGGCTTGGATAAAGAAACCCATCTTCTTATATTTCAAATATATTTTTGGCGGGAGAAATATTTGTGCTCGGCTATGAAACTGATCGTGATTTGGAAAAGAATTTTGAAAGCTTTAAGATAAAGATTATTTTCTTACCATTTGTACAAGAGTTGTACACGATTTGAAGACCCAAATCTCGTGTGATATTCGCATCTATCTAATCAGGGAGAGAAAAAAAAACAACTTTCACGTGAAATATGGACTAGTTTCCTATTTTACTGGATTTGTTTCCAACTAATCAAATACCTTGTTCAGACAACTATAACAACCAATAAGAAAAAAAACAAACTAATAAAGAGAATATGTCACCGAGAGAGAAAAAATCAGATCGAGATTTTGATCTGATTTCCGAGATTTGATTCTCATTAACGAAAATATTTGGGAGGAGATTTGCTGGACAGTGTAAGTAGAGAGGTTTGGGTCGAGCAAAGGGAGTTACAGAGAGAAGGAGAAAACCCAGTTGGAGAAAAAGAAAGTTTCTGAGTTTCAAGCGAATAGAAGAGGAAGAAGAACATACAACACAGTTAAACTGTCGCTGATAGTGTTATCCTTTCTTTTGTATTCAATAGTTACCGCAACAGTTTCTTCAATAGTAACAACACTTCCTGAGTTTACACCTAAGAGTCATCCTTTTTTTAGCCTTTTCAGAGCAGTTGATGCAGATCGGAAGCGTGTAAAGATGATAATAATCGCAGTGGAATAGAATTATTGAAAAGTAACCGATAAAATAGATAGAAATTGATAGAAGTTAGTTGATCTTCTGATGCAGATCGGAAACGTTAAAAATATGATAAATTGTTGCAGCGAAGTAGAATTGAAAAGTAACTGATAGAAATAGTTAGAAATTGATAGAAGTTAGTTGATCTTCAAAGAGATATCCTAATATCTAGGGGTTTATATAGACTTCATTAATTCACTACGAATAACGACTATAGATACGAGGTTAGTGTTCAGACTTCGGGGTAAACCCAACTATGAATAAAAATCAAAATCAATAAACTCAACAAGTTTAATGAATATAGAATAATTTTAATTAATCAAAAACTATCCTAATTTTCGTTTTTGGAGCTCCTTATATAGATAACTCCTACTAAACAAACCCTAAACTTATCGAAAACCTATAAACTTGTTTCCCAAGGTATCTACTACCTTTAGGCAACTTTCCAAACTTATTAAAACTCTTAAAATAAACTTCTAGACTCTTCTAAAATTATGCTAAATAATAAATCCGAAAATTAATTATCTTTCTACTAAAAATAACATTAATAAAATATAAATAATAATAATAAAATAATAAATTTATTTTCTATAAATCTCCCTCCATCATTCTACCGGTGTTGGAGAAGATTCATCCTCGTATCTTGCCGGTACCATGTTCTGCATGTGTAACTCGTTGATGACAATCTTCATACACATGAATTGATGTTGTAAAAAAATAATTTAAGCACTGTATAGAAGCATGAGGTATGATGGAAGCCCAAAACGGATCTTCATAAGTTGATTCAACACTTGTTAGGGTAGATATGAGAGACCATTTGTGTATCACAATAATCAACAACTAGCTTACTCTCGGGCAAAGACAACTCATCAATATCAGGAATTTCTAAATCAATAAGTTTATCAAGATTAGATGACTCACCATGAAACTCCATTAAATCATGTGAAACTTCTTGGGACTGTTTTCTTTGTCAGAAAAAGGATGTTCTTCTCCTTTTTGAGAAGAAAATTTCATATCCTCCTCATCATCGGGATATTTATCAAAGATCGAAGCTGTATATTTCTGAACATTAGCTTGATTTTGTGCATCATTGTCATGACAACAAAACAAGTCTTCAACGTAGTTATGTGCACTATTATTTTCGAGCATGTTTTAGATCGATATTTTGGTTACTTCTTCAAATAACATTCTATCACTTCCAGAATCTCCTTCTTTGATTTGATCAGATATTCACATCTTCTCGGATCTCGTCTTGGTGATAATTTATTAACCCTGAATACCTGTCTTAGTAACATCTTATTAACCATAGAATCAAACTTTGCTCTGGTAATCAACTGATGCAGATTGGAAGCGTGTAAAGATGATAATAATCGCAGCGGAATAGAACTATTGAAAAGTAACCGATAAAAATAGATAAAAATTGATAGAAGTTATTTGATCTTCTAATGCAGATCGGAAACGTTAAAAATATGATAAATTCTTGCAGCGAAGTAGAATCGAAATGTAACTGATATAATAGACTTCGTTAATTCACTACGAATAACGACTATAGATACAAGATTAGTGTTCAGACTTCGGGGTAAACCCAACTATGAATAAAAATCAAAATCAATAAACTCAACAAGTTTAATGAAAATAAAATAATTTTAATTAATCAAAAACTCCCCTAATTTTCGTTTTGGATCTCCTTATATACATAACTCCTACTAAACAAACCCTAAACTTATCAAAAACCTATAAACTTGTTTCCCAAGGTATCTACTACCTTTAGGCAACTTTTCAAACTTATTAAAACTCTTAAAATAAACTTCTAGACTCTTCTAAAATTACCCTAAATAATAAATCCGAAAATTAATTATTTTTCTACTAGAAATAACATTAATAAAATATAAATAATAATGATAAAATAATAGATTTATTTTTCATAAATCTCCCTCCATCAGCAGTTCTTATTCAACCGCACTCTAGGGCCATCATTTATTCACTGCTTTAGAGATAAGTCATTAAATCGACAAGAAAATTGTAAGCTTTCTTTTACATTAATAAAAACCATGATTTTTCAAAAAAAAAATTATCTCTTTTGTCATGAGTAGTTAAATAATTTCTCTAGTGTGTAGGAGGAAGCTATTTTTCATATGTATCTATTAGTTTTAGTTTATTTGATATATTACTCCATTATTGTGTTTTTCTATGACTAATACTTTTCTCTTCTTTAAAAGCTTCATAATAATTGTTCTGAATAGTCTTTAGGTTGTTGATATTTTATAAGCAAAGAAAATTAGATTTTTGCATAACAACGAAAGTTGTACTATTAGATTTTAAAACGATAAATATTCCAAAACATGAGATTGAGTTCAAAAAATTGTTTTGAGTATTTGAGAGTAATAGTTGAAGTAATGATTAATTAATCTTACAAACATCAAAAGTAGTGGTATCCGAAACACTAGAATTTTCTCATATTTTTAAATCAATTAAATTGTTTAGTTATTTTCTTTAAATTTTAGTTCATAAAATTCATCCACAACCACTACTTTTAGCACATTGTTTTTTTAATTAGCTAGATGTATTATAATCAATCTCCGTGGAGAAACCCGTACTTGCTACTTTTACTTTATAATTATCGTGCAATTGCGGCTATAAGTTTTTAACCGCCGCTGCCGGGGATAGAGAAATAATATTTTTAGTTAACTTTCAATTTTGTGTTAATTAGTTTAGGATTTTATTTCTTTTTTTTTCTTTTCTAGATTTTACTTGGTATTTCTTTATCTTTGTTGTGCATGTAATATTTTACAAATATTATGAAAAATTGCCTACCATAAAGGTTAGTATATTCCAAAATTAGATTTCATGAATTTAGAAATAATTTTAATTTAATAGATTTTATTTCCTTTTTAGTGTGTTTGAGTATATTTTATTTTTTATTATAAACACAAGTGCGCACACCATTTTGCACCTTTTTCAGATCACCGATTTTTAGGAAATCCCGTGAATAAGTAAGTTGAACCCGTTCATTGGGCCTTATGGGAGTTACCAGCTGAAAGTCCACAAGCCTTAACCTTGTGCATTTGACCAGTCTTTGATTGTAGGTATATTATGTTAAGGTAAACCAAGCTTACCTAAAATGGTGAACCTAGCATTATTTGCATGTCCATAATTCTTGTCAAACACTAGTATTTTTGCTTATGTATGCCTCGTTGGATTCGTGTAGGAGATAGACTTGAAGAAAACGATTTTTTTTTTGTTTGAGTCCAACCAGTTACACGGATTTAGGTGGTACATCCGTTTTTGCTAAAAGGAGTGGTAATAATGAGAATGAGGTCCAGGTGAAAAAAACCTTAAGAGGCCGTATGAACCCGTCTAGAGTAGTACGTGAATCTGGGGTAGTTTTACCCGCTTCTAATGGAAAATTTGACATCAAACCTGGAACAATTAACATGCTTCGTACATTCAAGGGGTTAGAAAATGAAAATTCCTATACCCATATTAGAGACTTTGAATTGATTTGTGGGACCATGAGTTATCCAAATGTCTCGATAGATGTGCTTAGGTTGCGTTTGTTTCCTTTTTCCCTCGATGATAAGGCCAAAGAGTGGTATCATTTCATTCCTGCTAAAACAATCACCACTTGGGATGGCCTTATAGAGGCCTTTATTACACTACACCAAATTCAAGGATTAGTAACTAGATTTTGCAATAGTTTTTCCCCTATTGCGAATTTTCAATTGTGAATTTCAGTTGTAAATTTTTTTTAACGGTTCATCTTTGTTACAAAACTCGCAATTGTTTTGCTTTGTTAAAATTCACAACAAAATTGAGTTTTACGCATGCGAATCGTGTGTATGCTGCCCACACTCTCAACGTGACTCGGTTTCAGCCCATTCAAATATTCGAAGTCAGCTTCAAAACTGACTCGGGTTTTTTTTATTATTATGAACACCTCTTTCTCTTCTCTTCTCTACCTCTCATTCTCTTCTCTGTTTATCTCTGGTTCTCTTCCTCTCTTCCTCACTTTCCATGATTCAGTCGATTTTTTTTCCCAATCATAATAAGTCGCTTGTGAATCAGTATTAGGTTTTGCTTCCCCTTCTTCTTCAAACAGATCTATCACAAATGAAATTCTTAGTCTTATAGTTTTGAGATTTCTCTTATCTGAATCAGTATGAAGAAATCTAAGGTTCTTAGAAAGATTTCTCTATTTCACGAGGTTTGTTTGCAATAATGGAAAGACTTATGTATGGGTTTTATTCAATTTCTGTTTTGATCTTAGATTTGGGTTCTAGGGTTTCTGGTAATGAATAAATTGTTTTTTTTCAATTGGTTGATGTTGAAAAGGGTTTTGAATGAACCGCTTCAACAAATCATGAGAAACAACTTATAAGGTATATAAACATTATTACTTCCTCGGATTTCAATTTCTCAAATTAGGGCTTATTTAATTTAACATTTTTTCTTATTTGGAGTTTAAATTCGTAGATTTGGGTATATTTGATTGATTTTAATTGCTTATGTTGTTAGTAGAGATTTAATTTTAGTAAGGGTTTTCAGTTTTTCTCCTTGTTTTCAATTTGTATTGCTGGACTTCGATCAGCCTGTTGGCTTATTTTATTGCTCTTCTAGGAAGCTAGAATCACCTGTGAACAACGATGTATTTCTTGCATCAGTGAATCTAAGGTCTGATTACCTTCTATTTTGGATATTTCAGCATATGTTGATGTAGTGATGTGGGATCTTGGACTAAGTTCAGAGCTGAAGTCGGCATGTAATTCTGCACTAATGAAACTCGTAGATGAGTACAGATTCTATTATCCATGTTCGTATAGACTGTTCTGAAGTCGTCATGTATTTCTGTAATTCTTGATTTTACATAATGCATGTTAGATGTTTGCTTCACATAAATAATAATGTTGTTGGGTTTTTGCTTACCCAAACCTTATATTTTGGATCCCAATTTTGTGTTATTAAGTTGTGTATTAGGGTTGATTGATATTAATTGATATATTGCAATTCCATGATTGATTCTACTTGGAAAAGGTTGTGCCTTTTTGGTTTTGTTTGCTCAAAATCTAGATTTTTGTTTGCTTTAGGTTCCGAATCTTTTGTTTTCTCACTTTTGAACTCATGTTCTAGAGTTGTATTGATTTTAGAATGATTGTAAGGAAATTTTTTTAAAGATTTTTCTGGGGCGGTTTTGCTGAGGCGGCATCAAGTGATGTTAATAAGCCATAATTGCTGCCTAAAGATTTCAGAACAGTTATTGATATTGGTGGTTTCCTTTGTAAAATATAATATAATTTTTGATTACATGAAGAAAGTGGGGTTTGATTCTTAAATTGGATTCTTTGTAGGAAAAGTTTCTTGCTTAAGCAAGGTCAGTCTTTGTCCAATCATGAGAGCAAGGAGAAAGCTGTTGTTGAACAACTCTGTTTTATTTCAGCATTTTTCTTGATTGTTGATTGTCCAAAGTGAATTCATTACGCGAGGATATGATTTTTAAAATAAAAGAGGAAATTTATGTTCATAATTCTAGATTCTCATAGTTTAGTTTCATATGTAGCTTATGGTAACTCGTATGATTATTATTTTAACTTAAGAATGAATAAGCTATGAATTGATACCTTTTGAACTTGATGTGTTCATTTTATTATAAATTTGTGTTGTTTGCTTATCAAGAAGTTGTGTTTGTCACAAGGGATAAAGTTGTAGGAGTTTATCTTAAGTTGTCTGGTTGTCATTTAAAGGTTAGTTATTTTTACTAGATTGAGCTAATTGCATTTGCCATCACTTTAAGTAATTCTTGGTGATATAATAATGATTATGTCTTGGATGTAGTTGGATAACAAGCATGAAGCTTTTTCATCTTATGAAGTTGGGGAGTTTTTGATATTTGGGTATTAAACTAGCCTCTTCCAAAGAAGCGTATAGAACAGGTTCTGATTTGAATATTTTTTTATAATTTTTTTTAATTTTTTTTATAATTGTAGCTGCACAATTGTCACTTGTATTTCTATAATATTTTTTATTTTAATTCTAATTAACTAGTTCTGTTCACATGTCAGGAGAGTTTGATGGATAAGATAGAGATTGGCAATTCAGAATTATAATTACAGACAAAACTCTCATCTTTGTTTCAATTAGTCTCACCAAATGGACCTTGTTATAGGTAATAATAAACTCCAAAACCTTATATTGGTCTTCATCTTCTCAAGATATAACAATTCTTAAGATGTTTTAAAAATCAATTTGGAAAAGGTGTAAAACTAAAAAAAAGGGATATGATTTTGAATAATGTGTACATTCTCACTTCTAAAAAAAACTGTAATTTAGAAAATGGTTATATGCTTACTTGTTTTTCAGAATGCATGGAACTTGATTTTGATTTCCAAATGAACATGGGAAACTTGATTATGTTTCAGGGGAACTGGTGGTTTTGACCGTTCAAAACCACTATTTTTTTGATGTTGCAAAAAAATTCGCAACTGCAACAACCTGTTGTAAAATTCCAATTTTTACAACTGTTGGAAACTCTTACGAGCTACTAACGTTGCAACAGTTCAGAACTGTTACAACCGAAAATTTGCAACGGTAATGTAGCCGTTGTATAAAAATTACAACATCGACTTTCGTAACATAGCAGAACCGTTGCGACCCCACTTTGCAACTGCCACTCACCGTTGCTAATCACTAAATTGGTGTATTGTTAAGAAATTCTACCCACACCATAAGATTGTTGTTGTTCGTCAGTCTATTCAAACCTTTAAGAAAAAAATAGGTGAAAGCCTACACGATTATGTAGAAAGGTTTAATGAGTTGTTATACCAGTGTTCGCATCACGGTTTTGAAAAAGCCCATATGGCCCAAATATTGTATGAGGGCCTAGATAGTAAAACCCGTATGCAGGTAGAAACAATGAGTGGTAGAGAGTTTACTCATAAGGATCCTGGCACTTATTTTGACTTTTTTATCGAGTTAACTAAGAAAACGAGGCAATGGGCTTCAATGGGAGAACCAGATGTAACTAGGAACCCAATCCATAGGGTCAATCAAGTTAATAATGGTTCAGATATTCTTAGGCGTCTAGAGGCCTTAGAGATTAGGAGCCAAGAAGGGTCGAGTCAGGTTATGGGCTATAACAATGAGCCTCAGTTTTACCCAAATGAAACTACCAATGACCAGGTTAGTGTCTTGCATTGAGGTATGAACTTTAAATATGAGGGTCGACCCAAGTTTAACCCATATTTTAATACATATAACCCTGGTTGGAGACAAAACCACAATTTCTCATGGTCAAAAGGAGCCCATCAGGGCAATGCTTCTAGCAATCCACCACCAGGTTTTCCTAGGAACTCAACTCAAGCCCAGTTGATTCAAAGGTGTCATCTTTAGAGGAAATTATAAAACTCTTTATTGAAAATAGTGTCTTAAATCGTGCCCAGAGCACCCAAAATTTTAACATGATAGGGAAGAGGATCGATGACTTAGCCTTGAAAAGACAACGTTAGCAACAAAATACTGAACCGGCCATCATTAACTTGGAGACTCAGATAAGTCAACTGTCAAACATGTTAAATGATAGGAAGAATGGGAAATTTCCTATCCAACCGACTTTGAATCCGAAAGGAATCCACCCGATAAACGGGTCAGGTAGTTCTATTGAGCACGTTCAAGTAGTCATTACCCTCATAAGTAGAAAAAATAATTGAAAACATAGTAGAGCAACCTAAGGGTAGTAATCAAACTGAAAAAGAGTCTGAAGTAGACAAAACTCCTAAAGATACTAATGGGCCTGAGAAGGATGTGACCCCAAATGAGGAAAATATCCCTGAGAGAGTGTTTACTCCACCTGCACCATTTCCCCAAAGGCTTTCTAAGAAAAATATTGGCATTTATGCTGAAATCCTAGACATTTTTAAGCAGGTTAAGATCAACCTTCCCCTGTTAGGTTCAATTAAACATATGTCAATCTATGCCAAGATCCTAAAAGACATGTGTACGGTCAAACGAGAAATGAGTGTGCATAAAAAGGCGTTCTTGGCCCAACAAGTTAGTTCCATACTTTCAAAATAGTACCCAGTCAAATTCAAAGATCCTAGTTGTCCTACTGTTACTTGTACGATAGGCAATCAACGGACAGAAAATGCATTGTTAGATCTTGGGGCTAGTGTGAATCTTTTGCCATTCTCGGTATACGAACAACTTGGGCCAGGTGAGATGAAACCAAACTAGGATTACTCTTCAGTTATCCGATAGGTCAGTCAAGATTCCACGTGGAATTATTGAAGACATTTTGGTTCAGGTAGAAAACTTTATATATCCAGTTGACTTTGTGATTCTATACATTCAACATATGTCACCACATTCCAATCATCCTAGGTCGACCATTCTTAGAAACTGCTAATGCAATAATCAATTTGTCAAAATGATCAAGTGGAATTTTCTTTTGGCAATCAGAAAATCTCGGTGACTGTTTTCAAAGATTTCCAAGCCCCTTCATTCCATGACCACTATGATTCTATTTGCATGATTGATTCTCTAGTTGAGAAAACTTTTAGAACCAATAATGTTAATGATTCATTAGAGGCCTGCTTGGCCCATTTTGGAGCCTACTACGATGAGGATAGTCATTTTGAAGAAGTTAATGCGTTGCTAGATTCTGCACCAGTTTTGGATTATAGGGAAATAACAACGTAAACCTGAACCTCTTCCACCCATTACAGATAATCCCATCTCATCTTTAGTTAAAGCTTCCACCCTTGAATTAAAGTCGTTACCAGATACGTTGAAATATGTGTTTCTAGGCAACGAGAATAATCTTCCTGCCATAGTTGCATCTGACTTAAATCCTAATAAGCAAAGTAAACTAGTTAGTGTTCTCCGAGAACACAGACTTCCCTTGGGTGGACCATAGCAGATTTGAAAGGTATTAATCCAGCTGACTGTATGCACCGAATCTACCTAGATGAAGGTGCCAAAACTTTAAGAGAAATGCAGAGACAATTGAACCCCAACATGAAAGATGTTTTCCACACAGAGGTGCTCAAGTTGTTAGATGCGGGTATCATATACCCCATATCTGATAGTAAATGGGTCAGCCCTATCCAGGTTGTCCCAAAGAAGTCTGGGATTACAGTAGTTGAGAATGAGAAAAATGAATTGATCCCCACCCGAGTTACTACTGGGTGGAGAGTTTGTATATCATTTTCCTCTACTATCGTAAGATGAACTCAGTCACTAGGAAATATCATTTTCCTCTACTATTCATCGACCAAATATTAGAAAGACTAGGTGGTCATAGTCATTACTGTTTTCTAGATGGATACTCTGGGTATAACCAAATCCCCATATCCCCAGAAGACCAGGTGAAAACAACCTTCACATGTCCATTTGGTACTTTAGATTACAGGCATATGCCTTTCGGGTTGTGCAATGCACCCGCAATATTCCAATGTTGCATGCTAAGTATCTTCTCGGACATAGTGGAGCGGTTTCTCGAAGTCTTTATGAATGATTTTTCGGTTTTTGGTTCTTCTTTCGATGAATGTTTGCACCACCTCACACTAGTTCTAGAACGTTGTAAAGAAAAGAATTATCCTTAACTAGGAAAAATGTCATTTTATGGTTAAATCTGGAGTAGTGTTAGGACATGTGGTGTCCGCTAAGGGAATATAAGTTGATAAAGCCAAGGTTGACCTAATTTCAAATGTTAAGGCCACCTAAGAACCCAACAAATGTTATATCTTTCCTCGGACATGCTGGATTTTATCGTTGTTTCATCAAAGACTTTAACAAGATTGCCTTACCTCTATCGAACCTACTTGCTAAAGATATTTCCTTTGTATTTGATGAAGCCTGTGTTGAAGCTTTTAAGAATCTCAAATTTCATTAACTTTTGCCTCTATCATCCGAGCACCTGATAGGAACATCCCATTTGAACTCATGTATGATGCGTCTGATTATGCAGTTGGTGTTTTCCTTGGCCAACGACATAATAAAGCACCTTTTGTGATTTATTATGTCAGTAAAACCCTAAACGATGCCCAAATAAACTATACAACCAATGAGAAGGAATTGTTAGCCATCGTATTTGCACTTGATAAATTTAGATCATGCATTCTTTGGTCAAAGGTTATAGTCTACTCTAACCATGTCGCGCCCAAGTATCTTTTGTCTAAGAAGGACTCAAAGCCTCGACTGATTAGATGGGTTTTACTTTTATAAGAATTTACTTTAGATATTCGTGATAAAAAGGGTTCTGAAAATGTAGTAGCCGGCCATTTATCATGTATCCTTGTTGAGTCTAGAGATGATGAGAGACCATTCCTTGACACATTCCCTGATGAACAATTTTTTTCCATCTGTCAATTACCCTGGTTTGCTGACATTGTTAATTATTTGGTAACTGGTCAAATGCATGAGCATTGGTGTAAACAGGATAAAGTAAAATTCTTGTTTGAGGTCAAACATTTTTTCTGGGATGATCCATACTTATTATAATATTGTCCAGACCATATCATTGGTCATTGTTTCCTGACAACTAGAGCTGCACAACGGGCGGTCGGTTCGGTTTTGAACCAAAGCCATCTACCAAACCATCCATAGACGGGTTTTAAAATTCAAAACAAAAACCAAACCCGTTGTGGCTCGGGTCGGTTTTAAACCAAACCGAGTCGGCCAGTTCGGTTTCGGGTTTATACGGTTTAAAATGTGACAAAGCAAAGTTCATATCAACTCAACAAATTATACAATCTTCTTAGTTAAAATGATAGTAAAACTATACATATAAAATAGAACGTCATGAACCTTGACTGCTATCAATAATCCAAGTTCTTTAAGGTTGTTCACACTGCCATCATTGTGTCTATCCTTCATAGAATTGGGACATAGTATTAGTATGTGAATAGTTTTAGTCGGTGATTTTCAGGGTGTAATTATATCTAGTTATGGTGGTGATGTATTTGTAACTTCTTTTGTCTGAATGGCGGGACAGTGGGCAACATAGATAGATCAGTCCTGAGTTTATGTTTCAATTGTTTATATATAGCAGGAATAAACTAAAGGCTACAAATGTATTATTGATTATCCGATACTAAGTCCATCTATTGTTGTGTCGGAGTGTATTAATGATTCTTTTTTTAAGCATTAGTGATTGTTTGTTGATTGAACATTTAAAATGCTAGTGAAATTTGGTAATGATTTTTCCACTACTATCATTGGAATGAGGTTTGCAATTTATTAGGTTTCCATTGATGAAGAATAATCAATGGCTATGATCAATCGGTTTATACGGGTGGGTTCTGTCGGTTTTCACACCAAAACCATGAACTGAACCTTCATCAACGGTTATGTAATTTTGAAACCGTACACCAAGCTGTAACGGTCGGTTACGGATAAAAGGACCTCGGTTCGGTCAGGTTCGGTTTGTCATATCAGCTCCTGTGCAGCTCTAGTTATGACGACATGAATGCCTCAACACTCATCTGAGTGTTCTGACGGAAGGAATGCCTCAACACTCATCTGAGTGTTCTGACGGCAGCATTGCCTCAACACTATGTACAACCAACTAATGTTCCAAATACCTTCATGTTGTTGTTACGGTAGAAGAAGAACGCTCCATATACCTAAGAGTACAATCGCAGAAAGAGCAAAACTTGCTCAGCCAACTGCTACTCTTCTAATGATAACTAACCATTAAACAATAAAAAGTCATATTTTACTTCGTTTGGCAGACCACCATCTAGTTCTTACCACGCAACATTACTCGTTCCGCCCTAAGCAGGGGACTTAATATTGATGGTGGGTTTTTGATAAAGGGTAAACCAATCATTTTGGGTAATTTTCAGACCGGGATAGTAATTTTACATATCGGGGGGTAAAATGGTCATTTTACCATTAGAGGTGAAAATTCATATTCATCAAGTTTTGGACCAGGGGCAAAATAGTCATTTTACCAAAAAATCGAGCGGAAGGGGCACAATGGTCATTCTGGGATTTTATACTATTCTCGAGTAAATGTACTACTAAATATATCATATCATCTAATTGCAGAGTCGCATCAAACATCATCTCAAGTTGCAAACTTCCACAGTTGAATCTCTTAAAAATATTTTGCATCTACTGCATAAAAAGTTAAGCATAAATGCTAACGTTAAATCTCATACGATTGAGAAACCCCAAAACAGGCCATAAATATGGCCACGACATTAATGAATTCCAAAGCTAGCGGCGCATAGGCAATAATCATGTTACTAGTAAGTGTCATCCTTAGCAAGTTTTAGCCACCTTCTCAACACAAATGAGTAGCACACACATGTGCCAAAGGCCAAAAAGCCAACAAAGCCAACATGCTCATGCGCCAAACAGGCCCTAGCAGTGCTAGCGGCAGCAGTGGCAGCATGCTCACGCGCCAAACAGGCCCCAACAGTGCTAGCACTAGCACCAATGCCCTTGGCGCTGTTAGCAACACCGGTAGCCTTTACACTAGCAGCCTTAACCCTAGCGTCGGCCTTTACCTAGTCCCAGTCTTTACACTAGCGTCAGCCTTTACACTAGTGTCAACCAGTGTCAGTCTTTACACTAGCGTCATCCTTTACACTAGTGTCAGCCTTTACACTAGCGTCAGCCTTGACGCCTTGCTAGCCTTTACCCCTTTTCCATTTCTTTACGTGCATTATCTTTTCGATACGTACCAACCTTGCTTGCTCGTGTCAGTCTTTCCCCTTGCTACTAGTGCCAATACTAGGCCATTAGCATATTGTGTTGACACAAACTCATTCATAGCATTATCTTACAACAAACTTACGTTTTTTGAGTCCATGACTCCACTAGCTCTACGAGAAATCAAAAAAATTACATGTGGGGATTATTCATGGGGTTTTGGTATGGTGGTTACAGCAACATGCGGCGTGGAAACACCCCATGATGAGAAAGCTACAAAGTAGTGGTAAGGCTGAAGCGGTTAATGGATTAATGGTCTTCTAGAAAGTTCCCAAGACATAGTGGATGGTTACACCATTATCCCCACATTCTCTATCTTTCCACTACCTCCACTACTTTACAAGGAAAAATGTGTGTTATAAACTATTATAAATAGGCTACTTAGCCATTTTAAAAACAGAACAAGCTTACCATTCTCATAAGCTCTGCTATTCTCAATAGTTCAACACCTCTACACACAATTTAATACACATATTTCCTTCAACTTTCTTTGCTTCCCTCCCCTAAGATCAACCAATTATCTCTCCTTGTGACTGAAGGAGGACGGAACGGCTACTATCGTGGTTTAGGCTTGTCTTGTACGATTTTGATTTCCGAATCTAAAGAAAGTACTTCTACAGTATATTGTTTTTCCTAAGAGCAATTTTTAAGTACTAACAACATGTCACATTACGACCATGGATCAACAGTTCTAAAATTTGGGTGAGCAAAACACCCAAATCCGTAGATTTCACCCAATCCAATTTGCATTTTGGCGGGTGGATATCTGATCTGTTTCTCGGCAGAATGGACACGGGTAGATTTTTGAAATCCGTCGTTTTTACAGATTGGACGCAGGTGGAACATCACCCATTCGTTGGACACCCTATCCTAAGGATAATGTTGTTATTATACATATCTATGAAGGTTATTTAGAAAATTGGTAGGTAATATATATATATAGTTTCCTATTGATTAGGGCTTAGTCTTTTCTCTAAAGATAATTTTGTTCCCTATTTCTCCCTTTTAGTGTTACCTCCTTTGTTCATTCTGGGTGTTTTTAGTTTTTTTGCATTAAATCTTCATTATTTCGTTGTGAGTAGGAAATTTACATCTTTTTTTCCTATATATAATACAAAAGTAAGATCATGTAAAAAATTTAAGTAATTATCACATGGGAATCAAGATATAGGTTTTTGTTTTTTAATCCGTCAATCTATCTGCATCCAGTCCGCTCGTCCGCCCACCCGTGGATGTCAAATCCAACGGATAATGGACTGGATGTGGATGAAAAATCCACCATTTATATAGACTGGACACGGATGATACTAAATCTATATCCGCCCATCCGTTGCTCACCCCTAAAAATTTCAAACATCTGATCGTCTGATTAACAAAATCAGGCAATTTTTGAGGGGATATGATCTACCATCCAACTTGGAACTCACCTCCAAACCAGAATAACCTTCCCCACTATCACCAACCAGCTAAATACAAGTATACAACCCAAAAAGATGAAAATAACCAAGGAAGTAACGTAAAAAATGCCACAAATGCACTTGGAAAATGACCAAGGAAATATCTCATAAAAATGCCACAAATGCACTATGAAAAAGTCACATTTTCGACTTCATACTCTGATAATTAACCTCGATTATACTTGGAGAATAAAATTCGTAGTGATAACCTTAGATTTTGTTATTTTTGTGTAGGAATCTCTGACAATTTCAAACGTTCCTCATATATATATATGCTCATTTAATAAAATCCCACGTGATGATACACACTAAAATTGGAAGCTAGAGATAGAGAGGAAGAAGTTTTCGAGTCGACTTCTTCGTGTTATGCAGGATAAAACCGGGTTTGCTTCAGCTGTATACAGTTGTTGACTAAAAAGAGTTAAAATGAAACTTTTTAAGCTCAGTATGAGTCAAAGTAACTCATTTTTCCTTATTCTTTTTCAATTTCTAAATGAACCAACTCACCCATATGGGTGCTTTAGATTTACACCGAGCAATCACTAAATATTTTTCTCGGAAACTTTGATACGGAGATTAACATACGACTGATACTGTTAGATCATACCTAAGTTTCACACTGTTTGGTTTAGCAAAGAGATAGAATCTCCTCCGCCTCCGACTTGTACTAAACAGTATATCTAACTACTTTTGACTGACTGACTACGAGCACAGACGTACGAGTTTTAACAAGTGTCACATACAAGGGTTTTTTGGGAATCTAAAAAACGAATGAAAAAGTAAAAAGCAGAAAAAATCTTAATATCTCAGAAGATAAATATTTTCAAATCTTTAATTTGCTAAGATAATTAACATACCCTTATTAAGAGCTCATTCAAAGGAAACTGAACGTATGGAGATTATAACTTACCATTTCTAGAATTAAACACATGTGAAAATGAAACAACGTTTTTTTACGGCTATAATGCTTGAACCACTCCTTTTATTTAATGCATTTATTTTTCCTTATTTTATTTTTTTTTAAAGAAAAGGAGCTTCCAAAGCAAAGCTCAAATGATATTATTCTTGCTCACAGAGATAAAGATTGCCTTATGCAAAGCTCTGACTTCACTATTACAGTCAATTCTATTGTCTATGAGATTATCAAAAAGAGGAGACTGAATTAAACTAAACAACATCGTACTATCCCATGCCATATTCTCCTTAATGTTATTTTTAGTAACTAAACTAACTAACTTAAAAGCAAGATAATTTTTACAAGGATGGTTTGTTGAGATTTCCCAGCACAAAAGTAACTTCTTCAATATTGTCTCCAAGCATTTGGTGATAACTCAAGTTGAACCTTCCTTGCACTTCCCTTTTGTAGTTGTTCTTTATAGCTTCCAGAGTTGCCTTTTCTTCATAATTGAAATCTACATTTTGTTGTCTGTAACTTTTTTGCCCAATGCACAGCTAGCTCAGCTCCTTTGTTAGCTTCATATCTGTCACATCCATGGGTAGAAGAGATTCTTGCAACAATGAGTTTTCCTGAGAAGGACATGGCAAACAAAGCAAAGTTAGTCCAATTAGGAATTTGGGAGTAGGCACTGCTAACTGAGAAAGCATCATTTTCCAGGGAGCAGATGCTAATGGTTAGACCAAACTTCCGTCTGTGTTGATTGATCAGTCTGGTCCCAGTGTCCTGATCAGAGATTTGGTAAAAGAGATTGTTAATGATATGCCTTTGATTGTGAACCACTCTTTCAAAGGTACTCATATGTTCTTTAATGTTGTGAGCAACGAAAGAAGCAGCATGAGAAACGTTTCTGAAGACCAAGTCACAGTTTGCTTTCCAGTTAAACCAAGCAGTAGTGGCATAGACGGAAATCCAAGAGTAAGAAGTCTGACGGGAACCAATAGTTGAGCCAATCATGAAAATTCAGGAAGCCCTAGAAGATTTTATGGTTTTTCCCAAATATTTCATCCCAGACAAAGGCGACCAAATATTAGAATAGTTTTTTTGCCAGTAACCCATTTATCCGACCAAATTTATATTTTCTGGCTATTTCCCATTTCCAAATATGGTATTTTTGAATGTTTTCCACCCCTTCAAGGATACCCATCCAAATCCAAGGGTCAGATTTTTTAGGAGTTGTGTCCATTTAGCAGATATCTTGGTCTCCATAATATTTAGCTTTCATAATAGAAGATAGAAGGGAATCAGGTTCCTGAATAAGTTTTCACCCAATTTTAGTTATCATAGCCGCATTAATGGACACCAGGTTTCTGAAGCCAAGACCACCTAGCCCTTTTGGTTTGCAAACAAAGTCCCAAGTTATGAAATATAACCCTTTTGGTTTTTCATGGTCTTTGTTCCAGAAGAAATCTTTTTGTATCTTATTCAAATCCTTACAGGTTTGTTTAGGAAGTTTGAAGCAATTTATCTGATAAGTGCAGGAGGTAGAAGTAACATTTGCCATCATAGTAGCTCTCTCAACTGGAGGGACTTGCTCTTCTAACCATTTAACTTAAACTTTAGACTATCAATGCAAGGTTGAAAAGATTGAGTCTTGCTCTTGTTAGTAAAAAAAAGATAACCTAGATACTTGTCTTGAGTATTAATCATATGAACACCCATATTTGTACTTATGTTAGCTGACAGGGAAGGGAAAGTATTCTTACTGAAGAATATTCCAGGCTTATAAAAGTTAATCTTTTGACCAGAAGTATCACTGAATTGGATGAAAACATTTACCAGGTTTATGCTTTCCTCCAAATTAGCTTTATAGAAGACCATACAATCATCAACAAAAAGAAAATAACATATAAAAGGAGCAGCAGAATAAATTTGAATTCCATGAATAAGGCCAAGGTTCTCAGCATGAAGAAGGTTTCTAGAGAGAGCTTCCATGCAGAAAAGAAAGAGATAGGGGGAGAGGGGATCTCTTTGTCTTAGGTCTCTAGAAGGTTTGAAGAATTCTCCATGGACTACATTAACCAACACAAGAAGGTTTGTGGAGGAAAGCATTGGTTAATGAGGTTGCACCATTTGTCACTAAATCCCATCTTGGACATAATAGCTAGGAGAAATTTTCAGTCCACTCTATCAAAAGTTTTAGCCATATTAATCCTCATACCCATAATACCATTTCCACCTTTCCCCCCCTTTAGAATTCATATTATGGATAAGTTCATGAGTAATTGTTATGTTGTCAGATATCTGCCTACCATGAATAAAAATAAATTAAAAGGGGGATATGAGCTTAGGCAGAAGAGGTTTAAGTCTTTGATCAGGAAGTTTAGGAATGATGTTATAAGTGGTGTTGCAAAGACAAATGGGTCTGAATTGAGCGGGAGAGGAAGGAGCATCAACTTTCGGTATTAGGGATATAAAGGTGGAGTTCATTTCCTTGAGGATAAAGCCAGAAGTAAAGAAGTTTTGCACCATACTGACTATATCATCTCCCACTATGTTCCAAGTAGCTTGAAAAAAACATTGGTAGAAAACCATTGGGACCAGGAGCCTTGTCACCTTCCGTGCTAAAAAAAATATTCTTGATTTCCAGAGCATCAGGAAAAGCTAGGAGCCTTTTATTCTCAGAATTAGAGATAGAACTAGGAAAGAGATTAAGAATGTCTTGATTTAAACTAACTGGTTCATCTATGACCATTTTTTCAAAGTGTTTAGTAAAACATTCTGATATCAGGTTTTTAGCAGTAACCCAATTACCATTCTCATCCTTAGTAGCATCAATCTTATTTCTTCTCATTCTTTTCTTAGCAGAAGTATGAAAAAAATTAGTGTTCTTGTCACCAAGTTTTATGGTTTGATCTCTTCTTTTAGTATGACACTCCAAACTTTTGCTTGGGTTTAACCAAACCCGTTTACCGAATTCTGCTCTTAAATTGTTTGAAAGTCTAATATTTAAGTGCCTTAAACACTCTTAGGCTATCCCTTAGTAATATTAATAGTGATGATTAGTAGATGTTATAAAAACTCTAGATATTTTATTAATGTGTAACATGTGTCATCTAAGAAGCTAATGAGGGGTATTTATGTACTTTAGAAATATTAAAGCTAAAACCAAAAGAAAAAGAGGGGGATCAATTTTCTTCTTCTCATTCTTATTTTTCTCATGTCTTTGGAGAAAATTTAGATAGGGACTTACATGATACGGATGAAGTTTTTCTTTTCTTATTTTCCTTTTTCTCTCTAATGGTTTATGATTTTTCTTTCTCAAACCATAAGCATGAACGAAAACTAAAACGCTTGAGAGATTGATGAGTCTAGGGTTAGAAAAATAAGCAAGAGAGTTGATTCAAACTATGGAATTGGTTTGCAACAAAGGTAAGGTGGATTTCACTCAATGATTTCGTTTTAAACTTGATTAATGATGATTTGCATTTGATTTCATCCCTAATACAAATATGAAATTTTGGGGTTTGATAATAATTTGGGGATTTAATTTGTGTTTATGTTCTACTGATAATTGGTGATATGGGTTTGAAGTAACACTACTGAATTTGAGGCTTATTGCTTGAAATTTGTAAATTTTCCATAACTTAACTTAGATTTGGGAATTTTTCCCAAATTAGGGTTCTTATAAAATTTGGGGATTTTTTTTGATACATCCATTTAAAATTCAAGTCATGTAAATTATTATATGTGTTTGTTTAGTTTCACCCAATTCATGTTGTGTTGAATAGATGTACTCACTCTTATAATTTC
This sequence comes from Papaver californicum, assembly GCA_023531435.1. Classification (NCBI taxonomy): domain Eukaryota; kingdom Viridiplantae; phylum Streptophyta; class Magnoliopsida; order Ranunculales; family Papaveraceae; genus Papaver; species Papaver californicum. The sequence goes on along the minus strand of JAJJMC010003761.1, from coordinate 2,147,522 downwards.
TCTACATGTAGACCTTAGCATAACTGTTTTTATTCTGCTGCTATATTAAGATCCAATGGTTGGATTATATTGAAATTTGTATATGTAATACTTAATTGTTTGGTTGAAGTTATATGAAAATTTCAAGAGGATCAGGTTACATTTACTAATCCAAAAATTGGATAAACTGAGACTTCAGTGGCAGAATTCATACCCTGAACCATCAAGTGTTTTTGATATTACTCATTATCCTTTTTATCGGATAAATCTGAAAATTTAGCATGATGTTTGTATATATATATATAGGTAACCTAGTGTATAAATTTCATGAATTTCTGATCACTTTAGGTACCCCAAATTATGAGAGAATCGTGACTGAATTCTGTGTGTTAACACTGAAAACAACCATGTTGAAATGTGTATATCTTTTTAATTAACTGTTAGAAATTGCTGAATTTTGTATATGTTGTAGTGAGATAAGTTATATGGATGTTGTAAAATTTTCACAATGATCAGGTGAACTTTGTTACCTCAAAGATTCGATAAACCATGACTGCATTTTAAGAAGCAGAAATCCGATGCAGTCCCGTTATCCTTCGTTATCTCATTGTGTGTTCATTTGAATGAGGTGAAATTTTGATATGTTATTTATAATAATATGATTTACTTATTCTATGAATTTCATGAGGATCGGATGATTGTAGGTACCCAAACGGTGGGCGTTCTGAGACTGAATTTTGTAGTTCTTAATGTGAATAAAATCCTGACTTTATAGGAATGTTACCTACTCCGTACTCACCCAAATGAGTTCCCTGTTGTATACATGATTGTGTAAAGAATCTCTATTTTTATTTTATTTTCTCATACTTTAAGAGCATCTTAAGTTTATGATGGTAATAATAACTCCATAACACATAGAACCTTTTTATGTTGCATTTGAATCTATTATTTACATGTTAACGGATTGCCAACATGATATCTTTATTACTGTGTATACCATCTTAGTTAGTTATGGAAAGGTTGATTTTGACTTCTTGGTGTTGAATTAACATACAAACCTTATTATTTGAATCATAAATAAACATGCCTATCCTCTTGTTGAGTTTTTGAATCATTTTTACTGCCATGAGATGGATTTGAAATGAATATATGCATCCGAAATCATAGACAGTGAAAGATTTCACGGTATTATGAGGGCCTTAATTGTATATGTGTACTTGAACTAATGTTTAAACTATGGTTCGGTTGTTTTGTTCCTAGATATGATAGGTAGCGGGACTAGGAGTTCGAAATTTACAAAGAAGAAAGGGTTGGCTAAGCTTTAGTTAGCCTATATGAGTATTTGTGTGTGGAATATTTGAATTGAAGTGTAATGCAATTTCTCCTTAGATTTTACAAATTTGGAAAATGAAAATCTATAGCATTTGGATTTTTTCTTGGCTTATTACAATTAATAACTAGTGCCTTTAAACTGTTAGTGGGCTATGATTTGTGTCGTTAACATAGCAGTGTGACATTGATTCAAATTAGCAATTAGTTGGTAGAAAAGATATAGGTGAGGTTATTTCTATTTACTCCGTGGGTTAAATTTTGAATTAAGAAACATATAAAATGATCTAATTAACTTCAGAAATTCTTGTATTACATTTTGCAAATGTTGTTGTGCATTGTCGCTCCCATGTTTATAAATATTATGTTTTCAGATTTGTATCAATATGATCAACTGATCTTGTCTTTTGTTAGTGTACTATTGGCAATGAAATATGGATCTTATGCAGTTGAGATTCAGTGTTACGAGTACCATCTAGTAAGAAATGGTTACTACCATTTTTGGTAGTTCATATTATCTAAATAAAAATGATGAACTACGGTCGTGCTTGATCTCTTCGAGCAACGGAGAGGGTACGTAGGAAGCCGCGTTAGCGGTTCATCACATATCATAAGTTGTTCGTATCATCTGAAAGTGTTGGTTGCTGCGCGGCAGTTCATACCAACTATTCAGAGATGATTGCAACATTGGCAGGTTTCTATCGTTGGTAAGAGGTAGTTGCAGTAATCCCACTGGTTTTTCTACTACCGAGAGGGATGGTTGCAACCTCTTCAAGGTTGTTCATATCATCTAATGAGAAATGAAGAAGAGAATCCATACTGCTAATGACACTTAGAGGTGGTTGGTGCCCTTTTAAGGCCACTCATACCATCTGAGAAGAATGGTTGTTGCCGATGGTGGTAGTTCATATCATAGATCTAGAGATGATTACTAACTTTATAGAGTAGTTCATATCATCTGATAAAGGCTGCTTACCGAATTAGACCGATTGTGAGTTACTAAGCCATAATTGGAACCCCCACCACAGGTGGATGAACCGTCTAGGACAACGAGATTGTTATGCCTTAATTGGAAACCCACCATATAGGTGGTTACTCGGAAGACCGTTTTGGAAACGGTGATATGACACTAGGTCTCATCATCCCTCACCCGTTTAAAGCGGTGTGCGTTATCAGGCCGGCTAGCATCCCACCACCTCGGTGGCTACCTGGGAGTCTGTTTTGGAAACAGTGGTCTGTATCCAACTACCCTGACAATGAAATGACCCTTAAAACGAGGTTTCTGTTCAACAGAATCCCAGTATCAGAACTTTATGTTCGCTTGGTGATGATTGTCACCTGCACAAGGTGACTCATATCATTTGGTTGGTTATATAAATATCAATAATGATATCTAAAACTTTGAAGTTGTTTGAAAGATTCGATGGTCCTTGGAATGAATATTGTGTTTGTCTTCATATGAAGCAGATGGAAAAATTTGACCGATAAACATTTGCTTGGTAAAAATTGAATTGGTCGGACTAATTTGAAAGCTCGGTTTCTCGAGTGGCGTCTCGGAAAGTCTTAGCTTGCCAAGTGGGTTGAAACCCGACCCATTGGAAGCGAAAAAAAAATCTGGTCGTCATATTTAGTTTTCCAAAAAATTTCCTGAATAGAATACCAATGATTCACAGTATTTTTAGCTTTCATCAAAGCTCCACCTTTGTGGATATCAAACTTGTTTTTGGTAATCCAATCCAGATGTTTTATGTTTTCCTGTTCACTTGGATTAAGTGAAAGGACAAGCAGTGTAGCCAAAATCCATGAGATCCAGATTCTCAATTTTATTATTGAAAAAAATTAGCTTCAACTGGGTCTATGGGATGTATACCATACTTCTCAGTTTCATGAAAGACAAAATTAAAATCTCTCATGATCAACCAGGGGTGAGTGATGTTTAAAGCATTTTCTTTTATTTTTTGCCAAGATTTAATTTTATCTTTAGTAGTATATGGACTACCATAATAGCCATTGAAAATCCAAGGGGTATTATTAGTAGAGTATATAATGGCATTAATGTGATTAGGAGAATAGTCTAGAATGGATACCTGGAGGGAAGATTTTCGAGCAAGAGTAAGTCCACCAGCTGTGCCAATACTACCCATTCGATCAACAGACCAAAAATTGGTAACACCAATACTACTCCAGATATTTCTAAGGTTTTGGAATTTTTGTTTAGTTTCATCTAAAAATAAGTTAACATGGTTGTACTTATTTAACATGTCATTGAGATAGTTACTGGTTATTTTCCTACCTCGACCTTGACAGTTCCAAGATAGAGATGCAAAGAATTGCCAAAAATAAGAAACAATAAGGTAGGTGAATATGGTTATGTTGTACCTAACAAGTATCTAGAATTGTAATTGAGCATACTATGCATAGCATTATGATTAATAATCAGATGGAGAAGAGGAAAATTATAAAGAGTGAAGTAAGAACTAGAATGCAATGATAGAATTACCTCAGGGGATTGGATATACAAGTTTTCCACATCATTGTCAATAGCTAGTTTAGGAGAAGCAGCAGTATCCATATACTGGGGGTGTAGACAGACTGGGTACCATGAGGGGATGAGTCATTGACCTTCTTATGAGTGTGAACAGAGATTTCCATGCAATTATTCTTTCTCTTAGGATCAGAAATAACCTTAGTTTTTTTATTATCATCTTTATAGAAGTCCATATCAAGTCTTATTTTTGCCCATGCTTCCTTCTTATGAATTTTATGGTTTTCAATCATTTTAGCTTGGATCTCAGCCAGAGTTGGGACTTCAGGAAAGGTATGGGGGAAAACATGGGGTATCTGAGGGAAATTGTAGGCTTGGAGGGATATATCCTTGGTGGTATCCTGATCTTTTCCTTTCTGTCTAGCAGCTTCTTTGATGTTTAAAGATTTTTTTTTGGGAGTGGGGGTTTTGTTATTTTCGCTGTTAAGAATATTCTTGTGTTTCTTTTGACAAGCTAGAACTTCAGGATTTTGGGATTGAATCTTATCTTGAATAGGATCTTGGAGACCGGATTTAATGATCATTTGTTTATCAGAACCATCCAGCTCATTTATGTTATTAGCCAGAATAATCTTACGTTGAGCATTTCTCAATTTGATGGCAAATTCAGTAGCAATGTATTTATCAAAATATCCTTTCTTCTGATCCTTAGCGATGATAGCCAAATTTTGGATTTGTGCGGGTTGAGGGGAAATACTGGTGGAGGGAATGACCATTTTGTTTGAAGATTCAACTTTTTCTTCACAGGGATGACCAGGATGATCAAGGATTCTGCAAACCATTGAGAGCAGAAGAAAATTCAAGCCAGTGAGTAACAGTTGCAGTTTCATACACGTTCGTACCAAATTTCAAAGCTCTTGTGACATCAATATTCAACAAGACTTCCACATTCTTCTCCTCACTAACTCTTTCATATGGATTTTTAGCTTCTTGAAAGATACCAGCAGGCCTCAAAAAAATTCTCATATCAGCGATAATATGACTTGGCACCCTTTTAAAATGAACCCAAACCATGACTCAATAGAAATTTGTTTCATCGATGGAATCTGGCCCAGAAGAAGGAACTTCAGTGAGTACTATAAGTTTACAAAAGATACCTCTTGCTTCCTAAATACCCTATAGTCTTCAATACATCCAAGCTTGATGGATTAGTAGTTTATTCTTTTGTTCCAAAACTCAACCTCAACATCTCTTCTCAGCTTCCAATCGTTATTTATGAATCTAGAGATGTTACGAGTATCATGGTATATTTTGTTGCAGAATCTTCCAATGAAGGTCCATTTCCAATCAGCTTCACATTTTGGTAATATGTTTTCAGCATTTACAAAAACATTTGGAAATAAATCTTTAGGGATGTTGAGGGTGGAGTTCATTTGGTTGACAAGGCTTTCTATGGTTTCTCCAGGTTTTGAGTTAAAGGTGGAAGCCATAGATAGAGAAGTAGTAATGAGGTAGAAATTACCTTCTGACTCTATAAATAAGAGATGAAATTTCCATGCCAGTTGGATTTTGTCTTTAATTTAAATATTTTTATTTGGTTGGATAGTCAAATAAAGGTACATCACGGGTTTGTTTTGATAAGAAGAACAGAGGAGCAGCAGCAGGCAGGTACAAATATCCATTTGAACAATAAGAATGAAACAACTCCACTTCTCTAAGAAACAACTGGAAGTATGTCTACCCCCTTGAGTAACGGAAGTAAAGAGGCCTGGAATGCGGATGTAATGAATTTAAAATATGGGTGATAAAATACCAATCTTGAGCCTCCATGTCAATTACACAAGAGAAATTAGAGATATTGAAAATATCGGCTAAACTACCACCGCGCGGCGGGGGGGGCGCAGTGCAGTCGTAGAGCGGAGGAAGGCACGGGGGGGGGGGGGGGGGGG
>JAJJMC010003761.1:2082401-2139392 GCA_023531435.1 Papaver californicum | reverse complement strand
TTTGAAGATTGCAAAAGTAAATGTTTGTTATTCTTACACTCCATATGCATTACAAAAGTTTTCTAGTAAAAAAATACTTTTGAAAACAAGTTCATTTGCACAATTATCTTATAGATGGAAATTAGGTAGTCAAATCTCCGTGTGTAGATTTGGTCAATACCATTATCTAGTTAAGTTTGAATTAGAACATGAAATGTGGCATGTGTTTAGGCAGGAAACTAGGATAGTTTTTGGTGATATTTTCCTTATCCAGTTATGGAATTCTTCTTTAAACCCCAATACTCTTTCCATTACCATAGAGGATTTTGAAGTAAATATTCTCAATCTCTATCCAGAGCAAACTCAGCTTCTTAATATTTTCAGCTAAACTCATGATTTAGGAGAAGTCATAGCTTTTGATAATCCCATACATTATCGCATTGGATTAAGTTCAAGAATGATTAGACTAAGAATTGATGTTACTCAACCTATAAAGTTTGGTTTTCTTGCTTCCAACAATGAGTATGGAATGAATTGGATTGAGTTTAAATTTCAAGAGTTTCCCAAAAACATTTTTGCATCTACTGTAATAGGCTAGGTCATGTTAATGAGACATGTCTAGATTTTTTCATTCTCAATCACCCCAGAATTCAATCCCCAATCCCCCCCTCCCCCCACCCCCCACCCCATCATTCTCTATTATACCAGCAGCATAGCCCCAATAGCCCTAATAACCATTTTGGTCTAGAAGACTGGCTCAATGCACAAAGGGAAGACTCTGTAAGTGACTGTAGCCTTGATACCATATTGTCAAATCACTCTTCCAACCAAGACCATTCAACTGTAACCTATTCAGATGGTGACCAACCAACAACACACTGGAGTTTTTCAGATGTTGAGATTACTTATATGGAGTCAGATGAAGTGTTTTATGAAGATGATCCAACCAGAATTCAACATAATAATGAAGAAAATAGCATTGATCCTGAAACACCCTTCAATACTATGCAGTTTGCTCCTCTCACTGCAAACTATATTGTGTCAGACATAGAAGAAGATCGTGTTCAGAGTTCTCTACACATCACACCTTCTTCTAGTCCATCACCAGCATCAAGAGAAGCCAAAAGATTGAATCCTGAGAAGCTTCTACGCCTTTTGAACTTAGGAGCTGAATCTTTAAATAGCAAAGCTTGCACTGAAGTATCCACCGAAGACTGTGCACAATAGATGCAAGAGTACAAATCTTTCTAAGAGACCAAGAACTGAATTTGCAGTAGAATATGTATTTGAGGGATCATCTACTTCGACACCTGAAGCCTTTATACCAACCTCATCTGACAACATGCATGCACCAGAACCTCATACAGTGTCACCACCAGCTAGTGAGGAACCAGCAGACATTATTCAAGACCAGCATCTGCACTCATACTGAACTGAATTGAACTACCAACCCCAAGCTGCACCATAAGATTATTTCACATTGCGACCTGACCAAGTACACACTCAAGCTACATCAATATGGATTCATCTGTTTGGGCCGGTGGACTCCCCCCACCCCTTTTGGTTTTTGTTTTTCTCAAATTGATATTAGATTACCTTAATTCCTGTCTTTTTTAGCTAGTTGATTGCTATTTAGGCTTTGTTTGTTACTTACTTTGATGCATTTATCCCCTTACCTGTAGCTTCATATCATATGCAGTAGTACTATAATATAAGGTTCTATATATTATATTAGCTACTAATAGTATGTATTAGTCTTTTATATTTATTACCAAAATCTTTGTATCATGTCTGCTGGTATCTTTTAGATACCTTGTTGAGTGTATGCATCTATATTAATCTTCTTGGTTTGCTGGTCTAGCCCTGACTCAATTAAACCTGAATGTTTATTATTGTGATTTGTTTGTGCTTTACTTTCCAAAGAACCTCATCTGCTACCATCTAGCTTCACTTGATTTTAAATGGTTTTAACTCAGAACCTTATATTCTGAATTTTCTTCCCTTGGATCTATTGTGTTCTACCCAGAATCATATTTTCTGTTATGTCAATTGATTGTAACTATGTTGTATTATTAGCTAATATAACCTACTAAACCAGATAAATAACCTTGATCTGTATTATTGTATAGTAGCTTAATATACCACCTCCAGTCTTTCCCTCTTGTTGCCTGTTTCAGTGCTGCGTGTAAACAATCACCTTCCTAGACTGTCCCCCTATATTACATATCTGCTTCTTTTACCTCTTTAGTCTCACTGCATCATCCCTTGTTTCGGTTTACTGCAATCCTAGATAATCTCTCTGTTAATTGACTGCCCAATCTACTTAAATTGTTTGTGTTTTATAGCCTATGCCACGTTTATTCTATATCGCTCTAAGTTTTCACCTCTTGCTTCTTCTGGCTAAGTTTTATCTCTTACAATATAACTTGAATGTGCCTCACATATTTGATTAATCTTATAACCTTCTGCAATCTCTGCTCATTACTCAAGCTACGCTATATTATAAGCACCTGTAACAATCCAACACCAGTTTTTTTCTGGTTAAGTACCCTCTACTCTTGTCTGCTGCATTATATTGCTTATTCCTTATTATCCTGAAACAGTTTTGCCTTAATTCTTTCTTCTTAATTGGCTCTTACATACTAGCCAGTTATCTTTTTTTGCTAAACTGCAATTGCTCACTAGTTTAATCCTAGACATTTTGTTAGAATTTACTTGTATGTTATTCTTAGTCCTTATGTAAAATTATAAGCTTACACTTCTAAACTCTATTACAATTTATACATATTTATCATTTAATTTGTATTTATTATTACTTAAATTTATATTAATAATATATTTATAATTGCATTAATAGATGGTATACGTAACACGAAGTTACGATTAAACAAGCTAAACGGGCTATATTGGGAGTAGAATCCAATTGCTTATTTGTGTCAAGCAAAGTGAGTTGGCTTTTGCGTCAGAGACTAGTTTTGGTATAGGAACTATGGAAGTGGTGAAATAGCATGTGAGGGAGAAGAAGTAGTGCGTGTAGAGTTTTTCTTTTGGGTGGTGACATCACCGAAAAGTGAGATGAGGAACAAAAGAAGCAAGACGTAGAGAGAATTTTCTTTTGGGGAAGGTCTTGGATTGTGAAAGACCGATGAGGTAGGGGTCGTCAGTCTGAGAAGAGCAGGTGAAGGTTGGTGGCGGCTGTGGGAGCTGTGAGTGGTAGACAAGGTCTGACCGAGGGAGACATACGGTCAGAGGATGGTTGGTGGAGAGAGTTAATTCTTCCTCTCTGACGACGACGGCAGGAACGGTTCTTCAGAGCTTTGAGGCAGATAAACAAGAGAATAAAAATTTCTAACCGGTGACAACGGTTTAAATTCTTATTCTTTTATTAACTATTTTTATGGCTTTTAAAAAATCCATCTCCATATCTTATTAGATTTTGTGACTAAGATTTTAGGTAGAAACCAATTTTAATTATGTGTTCATGTGAACCCCATCATAACATTTTCGTGTGATTCAATGACTAGTAATTTCACTTCATTAATGCTTAGTTCTTAATTGATTTATATAATTTCATTGACTTTTTATGTTTTATGATTGATATGTCGTACTTGGGTTAAGTTCTTTAACGGTGTATGCTTTTGGATTGATAAATAGTGTTTTAGGATTATTATATTAGAAGCGAAGGAGACTGCATCGGTGAAACTAAACATTTAGGATTTTATTGAAATATTTTCCGAGATATGAGGTTGATTCCAATATTTTTATCGAGTATTATAGAAAATACGTTTGGAGATTGTATGAATTTTGCATGATTAAATTGGTGAAAAACAAATTCCCTAGTTACTGATTCCGTCGTTGTATAATTCTAGTTTATTTTATTTTATTATTTCATTCTAAATTCTAAAAATCCAAAAACATTTTTTCTGGTTAGTTTGTTAGAGAAATTTATTGCAGTATTTTCCCACTCCATGTGGGTTCGATCTGTATTTGTCATTGTCTACTAGTTAGACACCGTGTGGTTGCAGTTATTATATACAGGTTTCTCAAAATCCTATCAATTTTTAGCGCCGCTGCCGGAAAGTGGTTGTGGAATATTGTAATTAGCATTTTTGATTTTTTTAATCGTAGTTTAGGTTCTGTTTTATTTATTTTTTATTTTGTACAGTATTTTTATTTTTATTTTATTTTAGGGTTTTTTTCCTTTTACTTGTTTTTTGTTTTAGTATTCCTTTTCAGGTACTTTTCTTAGGATGATGACTCTTTCTCAGAAGACGTCATCTAAGATGACAGTTGGGGAATATATGTATGGGCCACGCCATAAGGAGGTTCTTGCTTATAATCTTCTCAGGTATGGAACTTGGCATCCACATCGTTCCGATATAAGTGGTTATTCATCTAAGTATCAACCCCAGTACCATGAGGTTGATTTTTCGCATACGGTAAGTCAAGAATCACGTAAAACTAGATATAGGAAGTATTATAAACATATGCCGCTTAGTTTGGAACAAAGATTGAGAGTTCTGGAATGCCAAAGATTATTTGCTGATGATGATCAGTTTTGTAGTGACTCTTTGTTCCAAACAGAATATATAGATAACCCTGTGGATGATTGTTTGGGTGATTTTCCTAATTCCATAGATGAATCTATCTCACAAGATTATTCACCTGACTTAGAGGATGTTTCTAGACCCCTAGACTTCCAAAAGTTACCTAATTTAGGGTTAGAATTATGTGTTTCTCAAGTTTTGTTGGATCACTTTGCATCCAAATACCCAGAGGACTTGCATGTTCCTGACACCGTGCATGAACCAGTTGATACTTCCTCAATCCCAGTAGTATCCCCATATTTTTTTCTTTACGCACTTCCAGGTGTAGTAAAAACTTGGTTTGAGGGTAATCATTTGTTTTTGATAGTTTTAGTGTCTCCGCATTGTCATAAAATAAGTGTGAAACTATCATTTATAAATATTGTATTTTGGGTTGATCCCAAAATTTACAGGTTGTTATTTTTGGATATTCTTTTTGTACATATCCAGTAGGCAGATTTTTATTTTCTTGTTTTTATTTTCTTTTTAGGATTTTTGTTTATTTTTATTTTTGGTGTTCTTTGTTATTACTATCGTTTGATGTGTGTTACAGAGAATATTGTTTTTCTTGCGCCAATCAGGTGAGACGTTCCAATCCCTTTTCTTTGAATTTTATTTGTCTTTATTATATATATTGCATGCCATTCTAGGTTGCACGGTTTGAAACATTGAGGACAGTGTTAGATTTAGGTTTGGGGGTAGAGTTTCAGAAAATTGATGCCAATAAGAAACTCCAAAATTTAGAAACTTGTGAACTATTCAGGATGAAACTAACCATTCTAGATAGATGAAAACAAACTTCTTGGTTATAGGAGTTGAGGGACCCAGCTAAATGGTCTATTCATAAAAGGACAAAGCTCAGGTGTTAGAAATAACATGATAGTCGTTACCATATCACGTTCTATTTTTTAATTTTGTAACTTTTTGTGTTTCTCTAAGTGATTTGGTAGGGCACTAGTATCGCTTTGTTGTCGCTAGGATGAAGTATATTGATTGAGATCAATCCCCATTATTTTACTTGAACTTGACCAATGAAAAAAAAAAGACACCTGGATAGTAATATGTGTGTGTTTTCCCTGTCTCTGTCGCCTAAGCAAGCGTGGAACGCAGGATCCATGGGAACTATCATGTAATCTGCTGACAAGGAGCATGCGCTTAGATTCAAAAGATCTAATGATGTTGTCGATTTAAAAATAGAAAAAGAAAAAAATAAAATAAAAATTAATAATAATAATAGTTGTATATATTCAATAAATCGACCGCTGGGACCCTTGTATATACCAGCTGAGTTGATACTAGAATTAAGATTCAGACTAGTGGGTGTGTATCTCAATCTATTAGATTTCATCTTGGCACAATGTTCATACAGATACTTTGGGAAACACTGTGCACCTTAGTCAACATATGCACACTTCTATCTTAATATCCATCTTCTTGATTTATTCATGTGATTGTGGTTTGTTAGATTCCGAGTATCGTGGTCCATTGTACGACTTTCTGAGTAATGCTTTTTTTTCTTATATATGAATTTTAGTACGCTGAGTGCAAACTCATGTACAACAATTTGACTCAAAACAGGGTAATTCCTCCCATAGCCAAAGAATTTTGTACCCAACTAAATAGCATGTTTAGTATCTATCCTCAATCGTTCACAAGTAGCTAGAATTTGGAGAATAGATTTTGTGGGTATACCTCTTGTAAACCCTCACGAGAAAAAACTCGTCCGCTAGGGCCATCTAGGGGTTCAAAGGCTTGTTGCACACGCTAAGTGCAATCACGATGCTTGCGAAAGTGAGTTAGGATTTAATTTATTTTTTTAAATTAGTTTTGCTCGAGGACTAGCAAAATATAGGTTTGGTATACGTATTTACCGCTTAATTTGTATTTGCTATTACTTGAATTTGTATTAATAATGTATTTTTAATTGCTTTAATAGATGGTATACGTAAGACCCGAAGTTACGAATAAACATGCTAAACGGGCTATATTGCGAGTAGAATCCAATTGCTTATTTGTGTCAAACAAAATGAGTTGGATTTCAGAGACTAGTTTTGGTAGAGGAACTATGGAAGTGGTGAGATAGCACGTGAGAGAGAAGAAGTAGTGGGACAGGAAAAGGGAAAGAGATTCTGACGTGTAGAGTTTTTCTTTTGGGTGGTAACATCACCGAAAAAGTGAGACGAGACCAAAAGAAGCAAGACGTGGATAGAATTTTCTTTTGGGGAAGGCCTTGGATTGTAAGAGACCGAGGAGGTAGGGGCATCAGTCTGAGAAGAGCAGGTGAAGGTTGATGGCGGATGTGGGAGATGTGAGTGGCAGACAAGGTCTGTCCGAGGGAGACAGACGGGCAGAGGCTGGTTGGTGGAGAGAGTTAATTCTTCCTCTCTGACGACGACGGCTGGAACGGTTCTTCGGAAATTTGAGGCGGATAGACAGAGAAGAAAACTTTCTACCCTGTGACAACGGTTTAAATTCTTATTCTTTTGTTAACTATTTTTAAGGATTTTAAGAAATCCATCTCCATGTCTTGTTAGATTTTGTGACTAGGATTTAGGTAGAAACTAATTTTAATTATATGTTCATGTGAACCCCATTATAATATTTTCGTATGATTCAATGACTAGTAATTTCACTTCATTAATACTTGGTTCTTAATTGATTTATATGATTTCATTGACTGCTAATGCTTTATGATTGATATGTCGTACTTGGGTTAAGTTCTTTGACGGTGTATGTTTTTAGATTGATGATTAGTGCTTTAGGATTATTATATTAGAAGCGAAGGATATTGCATCGGTGAAACTAAACATTTAGGATTTTATTGAAATATTTTCCGAGATATGAGGTTGATTCCAATATTTGTCTCGAGTATTATAGAAAATACGTTTGGAGATTATATGAATTTTGCATGATTGAATTGGTGGAAACCAAATTCCCTAGTTGCTGATTTCGTCGTTGTATAATTCTAGTTTAGTTTATTTTATTATTTCATTCTAAATTTTAAAAATCCAAAACATCTTTTCTGGTTAGTTTGTTAGAGATATTGATTGCAGTATTTTCCTGCTCCCTGTGGGTTTGACCCGTATTCGCCATCGTCCACTAGTTAGACATCGTGCGGTTGCGGTTATTATATATAGGTTTCTCAGAATTCTTTCAATTGTGTTCCTTTGTCTACTTCTAAAACTACTTTAACACCTTATTAGCACCTCTTATTCATTGAATTTCTTGCATTGTTGATCCTTGTACCTATTCTAATACTAGTTGTTTTCTTTTAAAATTTTCATTCACTCACTTATTTTTCCTTGTCGTTTTTATCACCTGAACAAGTATGCATTTACCCACTAATTCTTCTCTACTTCTTTTTAGCGCTTCATTTCTAACAGGCTACACTCCATCATACTCTTCTACTCTTATTTTTCAGCAGTTTCATCAATTCTTATTTAAAAGCTTTCTCAGTTTGGGCCCAATCAAAGCCTAAATATATTATTTAACTTCTCAACTATCATTTCTTTTTTACAAGCTTCTCAAGTTGGTCCCAATCAAAGCCTAAATATTTTCTCCAACTTCTCAACTATTAAGTACATAGTTTTTGGGATTCATCCTTCTGGGTTCCAAAAATGAATATTCTAGCGTGGAATTCTCAAGGAATCAATCAAACCACCACTATTCAACATTTGCACGACCTGATTTCGACATATAAACTGGCGATCTTATTCCTCTCGGAAACCTTAGCCAATGAGCATCATATGAACTCTCTTAAACACTTTTTTCAATTCCAACAATATTTCACAGTCCCCAAAATCGGAAGACACGGTGGACTATACTTATTATGGAAAAATAACCTAAATGTGACAATTTTATTGCATTTTCAAAGTTACATACACGCATTGGTTACCCCTCCTCCACCTGCACAACCATGGATATGCACCGACATTTATGGCCCACCTCACCAAGAAGCGCGAAGAAACCTCTGGGAAGATTTTCCAACTATTTTCCCCAATAACAACACAAACACTCCATGGATACTAATATGTGATTTCAATGATATTATGGAACAATCCGAGAAAAAAGGAGGAAGGTCATTAACATATGCACAGACTCAACATTTTATCACAATGATAAATCAGATGTGATTCATTGATATGGGATTCTGAGGAGACCCATTTACCTGGACAAATAATCAGCTTGGGCAAGACAATATCCTAGAGCGCCTTGATAGAGCGTTATCCAATCAACATTGGCGAACAGCTAACCCCCATGCAGGAATTACCCACCTTCCAAAGATATCTTCATACCACACCCCAATCTTGTTGCAGACGAAATCGATTGATTGGAGAGGTAAGAAAAACTATAAATTTGAACATCTTTGGATCACTCATCCGTAACTCAAGCAAGTGGTGGAAACTGCCTGGATCCAACAAGGCGACACAAAGCCTACTCTAGACCTACAACTGAAGCTTATCATAACCAGTCAAACTCTAACCGAATGGAATAAGGAAACATTTGGCCATCTCCCTACTAGGATCAAGAACTCAACGACACAAATAAAGGAAACGCAATACCAATGTACGATTCAACAAGGAAATGAGCAAGATTTCTGGCTAAATCGAGAAAAATAGCTTAGGACTCACTATTTGACCTTGCTACAATGACATGCAACCTACTGGTAACAAAGATCCAGAATTCAATGGTTGCAATCAGACGATGGCAACATAACTTTCTTCCACACCAAGGCAACCATTCATCGGGGAAACAACAATATACAACAGCTATAAGATGATCAGAACAACTAGGTAATCAATAAAGATGAGATAACACACCTCATTCTGAATCACTATACTGAACAATACACAACAGCCCCTACAACGATTGGTGAGGATATTTTTAGAACAATCACTCCAAGATTAACTCATAGACAATGTGCTCTCCTAACAGCTGAAGTAACTCCAATGGAAATCAACAAATGCTCTCTTTTCCATAAATTCCAAATGGCTACACCAGTAAGTTCTTCAAAATCTTCTGGGAAACTACTCATACTCAGTTAATAGCTGTGGTTCGCAGCTTTTGTAATTCGCTAGATATTCACCCGCTCATGAATCACACAAACCTCACTCCCATCCCAAAAATAGAACATCCTTTAAAACCATCACAATCCATACCTATAGGTCTTTGCAACGTCACTTATAAAATCATTGCAAAAATTCTAGTCAATCGTATTAGACCGCTTCTCCCGTTCCTGATAAGTCCTTACCAGAGTGCTTTCGTTCCCCAAAGATCGATTCACGTTAAAATAACAATTGCGGGAGAACCATTCTATTATATCAAAACTTCAGCCCTAACTAAAGATCCGAAAATAACTCTAAAACTAGATATCCAAAAAGGGTATGACAGTTTAGATTGGGGATTCATCAAAACAGCCTTCACAAAACAAGGTTTTCTACCAATTTTGTAGACTATATTATGCTTTGTGTCATAAAAGTCACATATTCAGTCAATATCAACGGCACTCCGCACGGATATATCACACCTTCAATGGGCATAAGACAAGGAGATCCATTATCTTCATATATTTTCATCATTTGTGCGGAAATATTATCCACAAACTTGGGAAACCTGGAAAACCAAAACATTATTGGAGGACTCTGAATATCCCAAAAAGCACCACTTGTCTTGCACCTAATGTATGCGGACGACCTCCTAATCACTTTCAAATCATCTACGGAAAGCAACAATCGCCTCAAGAATTTACTTCATTCTTATGGCACTTCAGCAGGACAAATAATTAATACTTCCAAATCCATAATTATACATCATCCAAGACTAGATCAACACAAATTGGATATTATACATCAACTGTTTGGAATGCCTATCACTTACAACCCCCTATCTAAGGGTCCAATTCAAGCATGGAAGATCATCCCGGCATATTTTCGAACCTCTTCTTCAAAGGCTAGCAAGGAAAGAAAATGATGGATGACAAAATGTCTAACGCCTGCTGGAAGGTTAATACATCAAAATTTCGATAACTCCCACCTCTAACCATCTTATGAAAACCCAAATTCTCCCCACCCATGTGCATAAACAAATAGACCTATCACTAGGGACTTCTTCTGGGGCCATGATTCCTCGATGAAAAAAAATCATCCTATAGGGTGGGACAAAATATCCAAATCTATTTCAGCAGGTGGGCTTGGTATTAGAAATAGTAGCGAGCATAATAAAGCACTGCTTATGAAAAGGATATGAAATTTACATGACCACCCTGATTCCATCTAGGCAAATATATATCAAGATAAATATCTCAAACAACAACCAATTTTCCAATCCCTTCTATTTTTCCATCTTCTTCCAGTGCACAATGGAGACAATTAGCTTCACCCATACCCACCGTCTAAAATCTTATTTTCCACTGTGTGGAAAACGGATTAACAACCCCTATCCAAGCTAATTGGATTCCACGTTTCCCCAACCTAGAACCTATACAATGCCACCATATCGAAACAATGGCGGATATCATTGATCCTTTAACCCACAATTGGATACATGAAAAACACGACACCCTTACGCCATTCGTAATTTTTTTTTATCAACATCCACCTTCCCCAAGACAGCCCTTGGGATAAAATCATTTGGCCGCATTCAAAAATCGGAAGATATACCACCGCTTCTGGATATAATTGTCTAACTCAAGATATAAACCAAGAACCCAACCAGGACCCCCTACCAGTCTCCAAATTCCTGTGGACGTTACTTAGTCCGCCTAAAATACAGCTTTTTCTTGTGGAAAACAATCAATGAAGGCTTACCCACCTTCTCCATCCTATCTCGCATACAAATCATCAACTCTGATCTTTGTACCCAGTGTAGCATTGAACCAGAGACGACCGACCACCTGCTCATTCGTTGCCCATTAGCAAGTATAGCCTGGAACACCCTCCTAGCTCGACTCTCAAACAATCATCCAGATAACAATACCATTCTGAAGTCTATAACCCCCCAAACAACTATCACCCAACTCTTAAAGCAACCAGCACCCCCCTCAACTATAACCTCCTTCTGTTTTCTCCTATGGTCCCTCTGGTTGACCAGAAATGAGTGTATATTTCGACATTCCCAACCAACATCGGATGGTATTGTTTTGAGACAGTTGAACCTACAACAGAAATTCTGCTGGGCAATGAGAGCTCGTCCCCCGGTTATCCCTGGCGAATCTTCGACCATGAACCCATCTGACACCAGCAGAAGAACAACAACAATCTCAGTGGGATGGACCATCTCTACATTGGATTGGATTAAGATCAATACAGATGGTGCTGCCAGAGGACACACAGGTTTAGAGGGTGCAGGTTTCGTCTGCAGAAACTCAGAGACAAAAATCGTTTTAGCGCTAGCACAACTGCTCGGAATCACAACCACCTTATCAACTGAAACCTGTGCCATGCTTCTGGCCTCCAGAGCTGCAACAGAGAGACAGTGGCCGAAGGTCATTTTTGAATCGGACTGGGAAAATCTCATGAGATTTCTTACATCTCCAGCAGAGCCGCCTTGGTATATCTTAGGAATGATCACAAAAATAAGGCATAAAATGCACCAAATACCTCATTGTATTATACAACATAATTTAGAGAAGGTAACCAAACAGCCGATGGACTCGCTAACCACACAACTGATGGAAGTCAGACATAAAATTTATTAACAAAAATATGGACCAGGCAATTCCTTTTTTTATTAACTAAATTGTACTAAATGACTCTATGTGTACTATTTAGGCATATGTAATTTCACTACCAGATTAATAAATTGCACGTTTATGCTTTAAAAAAATAATAATAATATAAAAGGCACCTACTCTTTAATGTTTTTTCCATAGATACCCATTATACCCTTTTAGTCTAATTAAGTCCACATTGTATTCTCCTCCTTCCTTCGTAGTATTGCACAAACGTTATATTTGCTTTTATTCTCTAAATCTAATAAAAAAAAAGAGAGAACATACCAAACCAATACCAACATAAAACTTAGAAACAAAGAAAAAGGCAAGGCATGCATGGGTCTGTGTGTTATGTAGTTGGTGTTGGCTTGTTGAGAGTCTTGAGACAGTTTTCTGTTCTGTTTTACTGATCTTCTTAAACATCCCTTCTTCTTCCTTTTTTGTCATTCGAAGAAAACTCTTCTTCTTCTCCATCACTCAACAGACACAATTATTCTTTCTATTGATCTTCTTTTGCATTTATCATAATATTGACCCAAAACCCTTTGCTTTACTATATCTAAAACCAAGTTTCTTTTCCCTTAAAATGGTTGCATAATCTCTCTAATGCCGGCACGTTTTTCTTCGGTACGTTTATTTTATTGATTTGGGGTTTTTTATTTTTATGTTGATTGTACTATATCTTTGGGTTTGTATTGTTTTATGTCCATTGTTGTTTTGGTGGATTTTAATCATTTTGGCATGTTTTTCTCTGTGTGTTTTATTAATGCTTTTTATATTTATGTGTTTAGCTCTGGGTTTGGATGATCAGAGGCTTTTAAGGATTTTTTCGATATTAAAAAAATGAGAATTGGATTCTGGGCTTTTTTGTTTGTTTTATTGATGTTTGAAATTGACAACTGAGGATTAGTTATCAGTCTTGGTTATAATGATTTATGATCTTAATCTTTCAATTTGTTATGATTTTGAGGCTCTATTGCTCAGTTTGGCTGAATGCTGTGGTTGGTCAAAATAGAGAATTTGTTGGTAGTGAGAGTTTGATCATGAATAATTGGGATCGAGAATTTGTTGGTACTGGTTTATAATATGAATTTTGTTGTATTGGAATTATTGTTAATGGGGTTTAATGGTGCTTTGTTTGTTTATTGGGGGTTCTAGCTACGAATTTACTTTTTGTGGTTTCCAACAGTAAATGTGAAGTTTTAGCATATCATAAGAAATGCTTTTGATGTTATGAACTTTTATCTCATTGAATTTTGATGTAATTGATTAATCAGGATCTCGTTCATATTTTGTGGTTTCCATGGCAGAAATCTTATAGACGATCTACACTACTGTTGCGGAGTTGAACTAATATAATTCAGTACAAGTGGCAGTTTCAAACGTCCTACCGTTCGCAAAATGGGTGATCAGGATCTCCGTGACATTGAGAGTCTTTTGATAGAGATACCAAATGCTACCTCTGCAAGTCCAAATGCTGAAGAATCTGTGACTGTTAACTCCAACTGTAATCTCAAGGGAAATTCTCTTAAAGTGGAAAATGGAAAATCCTCTCCAACTACAGCTTTTACTAACTACTACAATGGTTCTCATGGTCTGGGAACAAGTCCCAGCAGGAACTCATCTATTTATGGGGGCATTTCTTTTGAGAGACCCAATGCTGACTCTAAAAAATTATTTCAAAGTTCATTTGATCAGAAGCTTGAAATGAATGGGAATCTAAACGAAAGTAGAATGACTGTGAAGAACAGTTCTCAAACACCCATGAATCAAGTAGGCGCGCAGGACTCCTCAAATCGTTCCGAGGACCAACCTTTGGCATCTTCATTCACTCAATTTAGCTTCAAGAATAATGCATCTGAAGGACAGCACCCTGGCTGTATAAAGCAACCTATGTCTGGTTTGGTTCCGGGAAGCATGACTGGCCCCCCTCCTTCATTAACCAAATCTCTGAATGGTATGAGTTTGTTGAGTCCTAGGCGAAATAGTCTTGATATATCTAATATGGAGGTCAACAATGGTAACGAAACTGGAAATTCTCACAAATTTGAAGAACTGAAGAAGAAGAAAAACAGGCATTGCCAACCACTTCAGGACTTTGACTTTAACGTCGAAGAGCCTCGACGTACCGTTCCAGTGTACTCCACATCCATGCCTTTAGATCCTAGTCTGAGCACCTTTCCAGTCATCCCTAGTGTTCCAACACCTGATTTTGATTACTCGGTTGCCCCGTATCAACAACAATACTTTTTAAATGCCCAATCAGCTATTCCTTGTATGCAGCCTCAGGAGCTAAGCCAATCTCATCTTGCATGGCGGTATATGGAAGAAGAGAAATATTACAGGATGCAGCAACAATACCTTTACTTGCAGCAGTTCCAAAATCAGGGATTTACAGCTCAAGTCGGAGAAAATGGCAACTCTATGGTTAGGCCTCCAGCTAGGACAGTATGGCAACCATGCTTTGATATGCCAGTCCAAAACGAAGCAGAACAGGAAAACAAAGTCCCGTCTTGGAATGGGTCTAGGAAGCTCAATGCGCCAGAATATTCGTTGATGGGCCGTGGATGTCATTGCTATGCTCCAGACTTCTCTGTGAATGGAGAGAACAACTCGTTTGGACATGAGCAGAGGCAAACATCGGTGAACTCTTCTATCTATTCTTCTCCCGCTCACCCAGTTAAAGATTTTGAAGCAGCTCAAGTTTTGGATAAAGTGGGAAAACATGCTTATCCTGAAAAGCTTCTTACTAGGTCACATGGACTGAATTCTCTAAGATATATAAGTCCAGGCTCTATTTCTGATCATGAATTACAAAATCATGCCGACACAGGCGGGAGAGTTCTGGGGGATGCTATTTTTCGTCACCAATTATCCATGCCAAATACTGGATCATTTCAGTTGCGAGATTGTTCTGGTGATGTGGATGTTAGACATTCTAGGATACAGCCACATAAAATTAACTCGGTGGATGAAGTTGCTGGCCGCATTTATAAACTGGCGAAAGATCAGAATGGAGCTCGTTTCTTGCAAAGAAGGTTTATAGAGGGTACTTCTGAAGATATCGACAAAATCTTTTGTGAAATTATTGATCATATTGTTGAGCTCATGACAGATTCATTTGGTAATTACCTAGTCCAAAAACTGCTCGAAGTATGTAGTGAGACTCAAAGGATGCAGATACTTCGTGCGATTACTAGAGAACCAGGTGACCTTGTTAAAATTTCGAGCGACATGCACGGGTCTGTAATTCTTTTCTGCCTAATTTTTTGAACTTCTGAATTTTGATGCTTGTGATTTTACTCTAAACATTTCCTTTCACATTAAGTCCTCTTCCCATCTTGTTTCTTCAGGACTCGAGTTGTACAAAAGGTGATAGAAACCCTTAAGACTCCTGAGCAATTTTCAATGGTAGTTTCGTCGCTGAAGCCTGGGATTCTGTGCTTAATAAAAGATCCACATGGTAATCATGTTGCACAGCGCTGCTTGCAACACTTGATGCCTCAGTACAGTGGGGTAAGGAAAAAATTTGAGCTTTCTTTTTATTTCTTTTTTCAAAAGAAACTTGTAAAGTTTCTGCTAGCACTGAGCATATGCTGTGCATGGTATTGGCTTGCCTGCATTTAACTAGGCATCTTTAAGGTTTTGGTGGTCTAAGTTATGACACAAAAATTGGTTAGGAGAAAAAATGGAAATGGAAGGGCTTATTCTCCCATCATATTGCGCTAAAATATGTGGCTGCGGACTCATGGTTTAATAATTCTGAGGTCTTGAAATGCATGAAAATGTTTTGGTGTTCAACAACTGGCTAAGACAGTAGGTTTGATGTGATTTAACTTGAGTGTGCATTCTTTCTTGTGGAATAGTTCCATATCCTTGCTGCGTATCAGTTGTATGTGATGATATGATGTGTTCCTGTTCCCTTACCGTTTAAATGTTTCTGGGTCGGTGGAATAGAGAGGCTGCTTTAGTTGCTTCTATCCTTCCTCAACGTTCACAACCTTAGGTCCCTCCTTCTAGAGAAGAATGCATCATTATCAGTTCTGTATACATTTCTACAGGACTCTAAGTGAAGGTATCTAGGATTCTTGGAAGAGTATGAACAATGCTAACCATTACTTATCTATGAAAACAAAATAATTTTGTTCAATTAATCAATGTGTTCAGTATGCTATAGGGTTAAGTTTTGGTTGAGTTGGATCCGAGTAACTAAATGCATATCGGGAGAAGGGCTTGGCTTGAACATAGTTAAAGGACTACAATGCGACATGCCTATTTCAAGTCAGGAACCAACATTTCTGAATTGGGATAAAATCCCAACACCCACTTTATTGATGTTTTAGTAGCTGACACTCTGATGGTCAAGAGGTGGCCTGTATTGACGAGGACTGTAAATGAATTAGTTATTCAAATTGCCTGATTATGTTGCCTGCACATGTTTACTTTTATAGGGGCTTACTTTAAATGGTTATTAGTATTTGAATGCATATTTTACATTGCCAATTTTAGATTGTTTATGGTATCTCATGTAAATAGAGGTTACATGACCTAAGTTGCTTTGGAGCCCAACACTTAGATATTTTGGCTTCATATTGATTGTTGCTAGGTGGTTAGTATCTAAGGTAGAAACTTTTATGGCGCACCAATGTTTGATCTCCTAATGGAGGGGTGTTACTGTTTTGAAATACTTTGTAGAATTTGAATGATGAATTTTAAGAAGATGTTAGAATTGCGTAACTCCCAATATAATTGTTATATTTCTTTTAAACATCCACCGCCATCGTTCATGTGGATGCATATTTGCACCACATTCAATTGTTACTGAGATGGATTGCTCCATGCCATTACAGCTCTGGTTGATTTGGTAAATGTGATTTTCCTTAAGACGCCCAAATTGAACCATGATGACCCAGTTGCCTTTGTTATACAGTCAACTGCAATAATGCCTGGATGAGTAATGCTGTGCATGCATTTTATGAATAGTGTCAAGAATCACACTCTTCTGTGGAGGGTATAAGAGAAGGCTTTATACACCCTCACGCTAAAGTGCATATTATTATACCGTCTAGGAGCTGTGAGGACTTCCCTTCATGATACCACTATACTATATATCCTTTTTGGCTGCCAATTATTCAACTTCTCGTGTGAGACATTATCTGCCAAAATTCTCCAGTCAAGAGTCACTTGCACTGGTTGAATTAAAGTCAAAATTATCTTCCTTCAGCTTTGTTCGTTTCAGCTGACTAGAATCTTGTGCTGTGGTGGTTCTACATTGATGAAGCTTCTAGGCAAAGATCGTCACTTTTCAACGCATATTTTAAAAGATGTTGCAATTTGCATGTTTGAATCTTAAGGTTATGCGGAAATAGGCAAGTTTTTTGTGACCTGAAGTCACTTAACTATTTTGAAGAAAAAACCAATACTGTCCGGAGTTTATCTTATTAGTATATTATTCCAAATTGTTATGCGGTTTGTTTTGTGAACCTTCTTATTTACTCTTGAACGTCATGAGAAAGTGAATGTTTTTGGTTAAAGCGTTAATTGTAATCCCTTAAAGAAAGTCTTGGTGTATATGACCCTTTTTTTTTCTTAATTACCTAAGTGTTTTGTATTTTCTGTGGCATTCTTGCTGTTGATTTAGCTTTAGAATGTGCTGTAATTGCGGTGAAGATTTTTATCATTGATGTTCTTCAAGAAAAAAACATTTATGTACGTTTTTTTTTTTCTTTCTGCAGTTCCTTTTTGAAGCTGTAACCGCACACTGCTTCGAGCTTGTAACAGATCGTCATGGCTGCTGTGTAATCCAAAAGTGCCTTAGCAATTCTGATTTTGAACAGAACCGCCGCTTGATCTGTGAGGTCACCTCAAATGCGCTTATCCTTTCACAAGATCCGTTCGGGTATATCTCTAAGCAATTCGAATCTGTTCTTATTTCCCTTGATAAAGTTATCTAAATTATCCCGATCCTGATGTTCAGGAACTATGTCGTGCAATTTATCTTGGAACTTGAGGTTCCATGGGCAACAGCTGATGCCCTCAGTCAACTAGATGGAAATTACGGAAATCTGTCCATGCAGAAATACAGCAGCAATGTAGTTGAAAAATGTCTAAAATACGGTGGTGAAGAGCACCGCCCTCGAATCATCAAGGAACTGATAAGCAATTCATGTTTAGACCAGATTTTGCTTCACCCTTATGGTAATTATGTTATTCAGGCTGCGCTCAATAGCTCAAAGGTAAATTTTTTCCCTAAACCATCATGTATCCCCTCGATTGTAGTAAGTTTACTTATGCTTCACATCTTGTACAGGGAGCTCTTCATGCTGCTTTGGTGGAGGCTATAGATCCCCATGTACCTGCACTGAAAACCAGCCCTTTTGGGAAGAAAGTTCTCTCGTGCTATAGTCGGAAGAAGTAAGATATGATAAAAAAAATTATCCAATGGGTCGATAATGAACTGCCACGATTCAGGACTCGTGACTAGAATTTTAGTAGTAGGGTAAACTGTGTATAATAAGAGACTTAGGGTTAAATGGGATTTTTTGACCTGGTTTTGAAGTTTGAAGATGGACTGCAAAGAGGTTACAAGGGAACGACGTTGTGCTTTGTACAGTCGTTAAAATCTTAACGTCTCAATTCTAGTTTTTATTCATTTTAGGATTGCTTCAAAAGAGTAAAGACAGGCGACTTTGCTATGAAGTGCTGGACATTAAGATTGTCGGTAGATATCTGTGAAGAACTTCTATTTTGGTTTAGGAATAAAGAAAAATGTGAAGAAAATTTGTAGAGAGTTCTTTTTGAGTTACTATATGGAGTGACACACTATGAATGGGTGAAGGGTCTCTTTCGAAAGATGAGAAAGAGAAGGTTTTGTGGTTTATTTTTTGAGGGCTGCTGCAGAGTGGGGTTGTTCATATTACATCCTCTGCAGATGTCACCTCTTGCCTTTGTCATCTAACACTCCTATGTAATGCTCAGTGACATGTTGTTCCATGTTATATTATTTATTTCATATGGTCTGGTTTAATCTGGTTGATTCTTCTGAACCAGTCTTCTTTATATTTTGGTTTTGATTTTGATTCCTTTGTATTAATAGTTTTGCGGAGTATAAGGTGATAACGATGAAATTGGTTCTCAAATACCCAAAAAGACTTTTCTTAATAGAGAAGTTCTAAAAGAGATCAATTGCTCCTCGTACTGACGAGAATTGTACTGGGTCTTAAGTTGTCATCCATGTCAGATTGTACTCTGATGCCACTTAAAAGTGCCAGCATGTTGAATTAATGTAAGATTGTACTAAACCTCAAACTGCTTAATAGTCAGAACACTGTTAGGTACAACAACATAAACATCAATACATCATCAAATAAATAGGTATCTTTGGTGGGAACCAACATCAAACTGTGATGTTTGCTAGCAGTAATCAATGGGGCCGCATTTATACTTCAAGTTGATTTTTGATGGTGAGTTGTTGTTGCCAGACACCAGGTCCTGACTGGGTAACTGCATAATGCTATCCTTGAGATCTCCCATGTAGATGCGCAGTATAAAATCCAAATAACTTGGAAGTTTTATATCCAATTTGTACCAACAAATGAGAACAGAGGAAACCATGATCTCTGCCACAGATTTCCATCAAAGCCCAAGTTTACTTCATTCAAGAAGGCTTATAATTCAGGCAATGATTATTCATAAGATCGTTGTCTAGGGATATATCCGGATAAATATTTTGTATGACTTACATACTTTTATTGAAAATGTCAAGGGGAATTTAAAACAGATTAGTAATTTTTTCTGAGAGAGAAAAAGGGCAAATTTTGAAACAGAATATTAACGCAAACCTATTTTCATGGCCGATGATTGTCGATTAAGAAAAATAGGGTTACGGATATCTGTTATGCTTGAATGGATATTGAATTTCAATGTCGAAGTATGTTAACATTGCTACATGGATAAACTAGAAAACTGAGATGAAGAAGAAAGGGAAACCATTATCAGAGCGGATACACATTATGAGGTCATTTTGGTCATTTTGATCTACAGTAATGTTTGAAATTAATATGGCGCCAACTTTGTTTATTGTTTGAAACCGGAAAAGCGCGGGTACTTCCCAACTCTAGTTACCAAGTCAACTTGACCGAGTTATTAGCGGTTTTGCGTCCGATTTAGTTTAACTCGCTCTCTTTTGGAAATTCTCAAACGAGTTTTCGATGTTTCAGTCTTCAACCAGGATCAGTACTTGTAGCAGCAATATGTTATAGTAATATAGTATACATTATCTTGGCCCCAGCCGAATTCATTTTCCTTAAGCTTACCCTTGAGTTTTTAAGAAACCGTTTTTTAGGGGTTGCAAAAATAGCTTGACCGAGTTATAAATGGTCTTGTGCCCGTTTTAGATTAACTCGTTGTCTTTTGGGAACTCGAATGAGCTTATGATGTTCCAGGTTTCATCCCGGTCTTGTGCTTATCGGTGAACGCTATTTTAAGGGGTTCAATTTTTTTTTAAGGGTATAAGATAAATGTGTTATTTCAAAAATAAATTCAAAAAATTTCTATCCAAATAGTTTTATAATCACAAAAAATTTGTTCAATTAATTTTATTTTAATAGTTTTAACTAGTTTAATTAATTGGGTGTTAATTACTAGACTAGTGTTAAAGAGTGATAATTAACTCAGAGACAGTTACTTAGATTAGAGAAGGAGGATCAAAATAAATAGAATTAGACAAAGGATTAGACAAACCTTCCACTATATCTTGTATTACGGGATCCTCATTGTTTTTAAAGAACTCCAATGAATTATTTACCTCATTGTATCGTGGTCCTCTATCAAATTTTCAACCAATCTTCATCAGTTTCTGCCTCAACCAAAATCCAGGCATCAACGTTATCATTATAATGCTTGGAAACCTAAATTGGGTCTTCCATGATATTAATCAATTCGGTTTCATCATCAATCATCATCTATTCAACACTCTTGTTGTCAGAATCAAATATTGTCAAATCTTCCCGTATTTTTTAGATCAATAGTTTCATTATACCAAAGCTCCACCTTTTGAATAGATGAATGATCGTTATTAAGATCCGGAGTTGGTATAACTTCATCATTGTTACAAAGACTTTCCAAAGGTTGCTCATACTCAGAAAGTTGAGCAATTTGTCTTCTTAGGTTGACCATATTCCTTTGAATTTCTCGGTTTGATTCATCAGCATCTTGTTGATATTATTGAAGTTCTTCAATCATGATATACATCTGTTCTGTAATACTAGGAAAAATATGATTATAAATATAACTATCCTCCCATCCTTGATATTGTTCACTTACATACTCACCATAAGGTTGTTGGTATGCATGAGAATATTCAAAAGGTTCTGCAAGATATTGATCATAGCCAAAAGACTGGTTTTGATTATACCCTTGGTATGGTTGGTAGTTATCAAAAGATTGAGAAATAAAACCAAATTGATTACCATTACTTTTTGCTTGATTCTGCGCTCCGTTCATGTTATTTCCGAAAGAAAACATGACGAATCACAAGAATAAATGATAAAATCTAAACAAAAATTTAAAAACAAAAATAAAAGTGATACTTACAACCTGTATTTGGAATTTACCTCCCACTTTTGACGAGTGGCGAACTCCTTCAACGAGTTACTCACACCACAAAAACCTAATAACCTAAAAAACACTAAGAGAAAAACGTAAAATAGAACTAAAAAGAAATCTCAAACAAAAACAATTGCTACTTCTCTCCGGCAGTGGCGCCAAAATTTGATAGTGTCGTTTGCGCACAAATTAATTAAGATATTTCCCACTAATACTAACAAGTAATATAGCGGTAGTAAGGATCATTCCCACGAGGAGCTGTAAATTTTTATTTGCTTTCAACTTCTTATGTAACCAGGAGGGGTTGTAGAATTACTAATCTAAATTATACTAATAAAAACAAAGTAAATAAAGGTTGAGGTTAATAGAAGAAAATACTGGTTAGAGGTTTTATCTTCCGTCACCAATTATGCTCCATAATCAATTAAAATCAACATCCACTCTTTTTTCATACCAATATCCCTAGAGCACCCATCGAGAGCATGCTCCGTAAATTCCTTGTGTCATCACATACCATAACAATGAATATTTGAATATTACTCAAAGAACAACCTAACGCAACGTTCTATTAAGTTTAATCCTCTAAGGGCGTTAGGTTCCTTGAATTAGACTAATCAATATAATAGAAATACTACGAGTATTCTATTTAACATTGGTCAAGCTTCTAAATGCTATCACACGAAGGTTTTGAATACAATCGGTAATCACACTATACTACTTGTAACCCATCAACTATTCCGTATCTCCAAACCCTAGTTTAGATTTAGATATGAATATGTGTTCACTTATTATGCATCCTCAATAAACACACTTCAAATCATACATGACGATATTAAAAGTAGAACATGAACGATAAAAAGAGACCTTGAATATCAATAATAATAAGCCAGATTGATTCACAAGTTTAAGACTTCCAATTGCATACCCAACCAATAAAAGAAATAGCTAATCATAGGTTTACTAAAACCGATGGAAAATATGCAAAGAAGAAGAATGGTTTCCCCCTAAGGGGAAAACCCTAGGGTTTTGATGTAGAAGATGTGATATGAGAGGTAGAAGATTGTTTTCAGATCTAGATACTAAGAGATGTCTTGTTTGAGCCTTAGATGTCTTCTTTTATATACTTCAATGCTTGGCCCTCAAGTATCCTCTCCTTATAGGGTTTAGAATCCTTACGGGAATGGGTTTCCTCCTCTTAGAAGTCAAAAACGCGTCAAAACGGACCTCTTAGGCTTTCCACAGTCGGCATGGATGTTTTCCCACTAATAATGCCGACAGTTGGTCAAACTTTCTGCCACTAAATTCTCTACAGTCGGCATGTATGTGCTACTAATGAGCAATGCCGAATGTATGTCAAATTCTCTGCCTTTTTTCGTGTCTCAGTCGGCATAGATGTGTTGCTTATGAGCAATGCCGACTGTTAGGCTGAAAGACCTTTTCTTCTCCTCGACTGTTTTGTCCATAACTTCTTCGTTCGAACTCGGAATGATCTCATTATTTTTGCATTCACTTTGTATTATCGTTTTCTTCATGATGGTATTAAGAACTCATGGATTTGAATGAGTAGTATTTGTCTTCGGCCCTTCTTCTCATGTAAAATTCAATTTCCTTGCTCATTTTATGTCGTAATGAACACCTTTCTTCTTCTTTGGTTGAATATACTTCAAAACTCCTAAGAAACTCATAAACAAACAAAATAAAAGTATAATGATATGAAAACTAACAATAAAGCAATGAATTAGAGCATCCAACTTATGAAAATAATGCACCTATCAATTTCTCCTAAACAGCTTTTTCTTAACCAGTATTCTTATTCGAGGTAAACCTTACTATGTTTTCTCAAGTTGCTACTTTCATGAACTATGAGAGAGAGGTCAAAAATGGATAGAAAGGAAGCTTCTATGTCCAAATCTTAAGGTATCGACTTCTAAGTACTTTCTACCTCTTTTTAACCGTAAGCTTGGCTCTAATACTTCTTTCGCAAACCTAGATATGTCTAGGATGGGTTGGATGATTTTCCAGTCGTAAATCTGACAGAATTCTCGCTAACTTCCCAGTTCTATGGCTAGCTTTTTATAAATTCGTAATCGTAGGTAGATCTTAAACTTGGAATTGTTCTACGGCTGGGTCTTGCAACTTTCCTACCCATAGGTGCTTATGGATTTTCACTACAAAAGTGTATTATTCAGCTCTATTTTCTCTCTTTCTCGTGCCAGAATGAATTCTTTTCTCTTCTAAGCTCTTTTCAACACATTTTCATTGATTTAGGATGATTCACCTAAATAAACAAATAAAATAGAAGAAAAAAGGTAATAAAAAGATAATATGCAAGAATTATAGCTAAAACAAGTATGGAATTGACATTATATCCTATAAATATGCATTTATTAGTAATTCATTTTTGCGTATGAATATATAAAATTAAATGAATGAACTTCATGCGTTGAAGGTCTATATAGATATTGTTAAGACAATGAGAATCTAAATATTGCTCAATGAGAATCTAAATATTGATACATATATATATATATATATATATATATATATATATAACAAGTTCACGGAATTCAATTGTCAAATGTAGTACTTAGAACAGGTTCAATTTGCTAGTATATACTGGGCAATGCATCTAGGAGCATGGTATTCGAGAACAAGGTCAAGGAAGGGGGTGGCACAAGATCAAGTTCTAAATATTCTGTATAGTTAGAGAACATCTTGGAGGACAACAAGCATCAGCGGGTACTAAGTAGGTACTAAGTCATACATTACAGATATATAGATACTGAGTTATACAGTAAATATATATACATATATATACATAATACTGAGAGTTCAATTGGGTGAAGCTCTAGCATATATATATAGACATGCTCTAGGGTCAGTATAGGACACTTGTTAATCTGTTACCACTGATAAAGTTTCTTTACGAACCAAACCTTTATATATAGACTATATATTTCTGATATGGGACCAGAAACGAATTTTCAGTTCTCGTTGGTGGAAAAAATCCACCATCACTATATACAAAAACATATTCATTAATATGTAGCTTCTCCAATATTATAAGGGGTATTTTTCAAACATAATATTAGTCTTGTTCATTAGAAAAAGATTCTCACTCTCAGTTCAAGTACCTAATATTTTATGAATCAAACACAAGTGCCATACAAATGATTCACATGTCATATATATTAGATATCAAGAAAATTTCATAGTGGCATAAAAAGATACCCCGAAGAACTTGACGAGACGGAAGTGTGAGCATAGTTCTAAGCATCTATGACCGTACAGAAATAAAGCGCATTGACCGACATAATGAAGCTTCATTGGCAAAGGCAAGGCAAGGACAAATGTCAAATGCGACATGCGATGGCCAATTGGTGTATATCCGAGGATTGAATCTAGCACATCTCAAGGATGATGTAAGAGATTGGAATAGGTCAAGAGTTGGCCTATGCATTGGTCCAAGGTGTCAGCAAAGCCTGGACAGTGCGAGCAAGTAGCGTATATGGATACAATACTATTTTCTACTACACGGCTAAGTGAACCTGATACGTACTCGAGGAAACAGCACAGGGAGCTGATGCGTACTCGAGGGCGCAACACAAGTAGTTGATGTTTACCCAGGAAAGCAACACGAAGAGCTAATGCGTACTCAGAAGTGTAGCGCAAAGGCCTGGGATCGAGAAGACACGATTGACTTTGGATCGATGATGTGTGTCGTACCACATCAAAATTATATTCACTTTCTCACTTATAGAAGATTTATTATGAAGCTAGAATAAGTAAGTGTTTGTTCTACTGGAGGCTATTGTTATCCAATTCCAATTTCTTAAGTAACAAATAGGGATTTTTCAGAATTTATGAAAGTAATAAAAACTAAAACAAAAGCAAAGTAAATAGTTGAAAGTAATCAAGAGTTGATAATATATTGGTTAAGGGATTGTATCATTCACAAACATATATTTGTATCAATAACTAGAATTGGTATTTAATCTCTCATTGTCAAAAACCCTAGAATACCTTGATTGCAAAAATATCTCATTTATTTCTGAAAATTATCACAAACACATTAAAAAGATGCGAGTATGAATTCTACTTAGTGGATAACCTAAAGTGTAAAAGCACAATTAAGTTCAACACTTTAAGAGTATTAAGAAAGGTGAAATAGGTTAATCAATATAATTGAACGTGGAAAGCGCACTAATTCAATTTAACAAAGGTTATGATTCATATGTGATTGCTAGGATGTATCATTACAAGCAACAACCACACTTACTTGAAATCAGAATTCGTCAATTTTCTCGTATTGAAAACCCTAATTTAGCATTAGATATAAAAAAAAAAAGTTAAATTGATTCCGGACTCAACCAACGAAGTGTTCAAATCATGCAAAAATTATAAACAGTGAATCACAAACGATAAATATTTAGACAAAACTGATATATTAATCAAATACCATGTTTGAGAAATCAACTTTAATCCTTAACCAATAATGAAATTTTGCTACTCATAGCTATGGAGTTCATACATATATTAAAATAAAGAAGAAGATAAAATATTACAAACCCTAGATGTGTGAAAGAGAATGGCGGCTCCTTGCTCCCAAAAATCAGATGTAGAAGTGTGTAGAAGTTGTAGAAGACTCTCCTTTTTATAGCTCTTATTGTTTCCAAAACTAGGTCAAACTCTTCCTCTTCAAGTAAAAATCTAAATCCAATAAGTCCACCAACTAGCCCATTAACCCATGAGTAAAAATAAATATTCTAAATTTTTTTGTCAAAACTGAGTCACCGGAAAATAGGGATCAACGCCGGAATCCGGTCACCAGAACAGTGTCGCTGGCCACCTGAGTCAACTAAAGGTCAAAAGTTAAGTATACAAGTCAACTGACAATCAAAGGGGGTAAAGGTCAAATTGGAGAAATGTGAGTTAGCTACCGAGTCAGCTGCTCTGACTCGGCTGAATGGTCTTACTCAACTGAGTTGGATCAGACTCAGTGATTTAACTCGCCAGAACAGAAATCTGGCAAAGTTCTGTTTATTTTCTTGCAATTTTCCGGCCTAATTCAGGCCATTCTATTCAGTACTTTCATGCATATTTCATTCATGCATTCAAACCAACAAATTGAATCATTCAATTAGCAACAGTTTAAGACTATAGCAGCAACAGAGAACTGTATTCTCTTTTCACAGACCAACAGACCCAAAATTCCTCTCTGAGTTCTTTTTCATCTTCTTTTCACTACAACTCCAAAGTCTACTCAGATTCGGACCCATGTCCCTGTTCTTGTTTTCAGCCACAAACCCTAACATCATTTTCATCACCTTTACTAAAAACAGGAAGAACAAACACATCTAAGTATCTTCCTCTCTATATCTTACGGTGAACATCACCAAGCTGCTTCCAAAATCAGATCCAAATAGAACCCATCTTTCATTTCTTGTTTACTGCCAATTGAATACAACAGAAACCAAATCTCACTACAATCTCAATCACCAACACCATCCAACCATAACCATACTCAGATTCATGAACTCAGATCCATTACGTCAGCAAAATTCATTCACAACCCATTCTCAGATCGACCCACCATAACCCAACTTCAATTTTACTATCTCTCTTTCATTATCTTAATCCATTAAAGCTGATCATCGATCTGAGCTCAATTCTCTCTCGTTGTCTCGCTCTTCTCACTAATTTCTCTCTCGTCGTCTTATCCATTTCTCTCTCGCTATCTCCTCCATTTCTCTCTCCTTGAGACCGTGAAATGAGTTGGGTAAGAGCAAAACCTAATTTCATTTAGGTTATAAGAAAGGGGATAGCTAAAGGCACCCAAGGTTTAATACGGGCCACACAATAGCAATCCAAACTTAATCTTAGTAGATAGGTGCCCTGGATAATTTTCCTAAGCGTTTTTAGTAATCTTGTCTAGACTTCACCTGGTTCCCCCTTAGCTTATGGTTGGATGCGAATAACATTTGTCAGTGAAATGATGACTTTTTCCTTTTTGACAATTCTTCTTCTTTTACTCTAAATGACTCCAAAATGCCTACAAAATAAAAAACAAACGTAATATACGTAAAACACAAGAGAAATAGCAAAGAAAGCATAAACATTAGATATTAATTAAAGTGTTTTAGACACCTATCAAGCAACGATTATAAGTTGGTTATTGGCTTTACACGTGAGCTAGAGTTGTGGGACAAGTAAGGAGGGTTATAAAGGAAGTTTATAACCTATTTGAAGTAGTTATAACTGCTTGGTGCAAGTGCTGAAGGTTGGCTCAAAGTATGGGAGAAACTGGTCAGTTATGCACGGTTATTAGCGGTTATGGAACTGCCCAAGCGTGTGCAAGGAGTTTGCACGTAATTTGGTTATGTTGCTGAGTATATAAATGCTAGGAAAGCATTTATGCTCGGTAAGACTGAAGAAGGCCAAAATAGGCAGAGTAGGCTTGTGTTTGAGATTGTGAGGCTCAGTTTGTGAGAGTTTTGGTGAGAAAAGGCTCAATTCAAGAGGAATTGGCCTGTGTGTAAGTCCCTAAGTGGGCAAGTTTTTTTATCCTTCCCTCTTGATGCAATAAAAGAAAGTTAATTGTGTTATAAGCCGTGTGTTCTTGTTTGCTCATTTGTTTGTGTATGTACGGCATTGTTCGAATGTAGTATGGGCTACACTCGAAGGTAAAGAGAAAGAAGATCGAAGATTTTCGTTACTAAGTGTCTAAGAGTTAGGCATAAGTGTGTTTTGGTGCGATCATACTAGGCTGAGTACTTGTGGGTGAAGATTATTCATTGAACCATATAGTAATGTCGGTCATAACCCAATGTAATTAAAAGCCGTGAATTGGGGGTGTAACAATCGGGTATCAGAGCCGTGTTTGGTACACAGTTCGTTTGTATTTTTTGGATAATACATTATTATTTCTTTCTCTCTTAAGTTATTTTTTTGTGAGCAAGTAATAGGCGCATTTTTATTCAGGACAATTACGCTAGAAATGAGCTCTAATGGCATGATGATCGATGAAGAACTACCGGGTACGTTCGATCAGCTAGAGGAATACTCTATTCTTGGTGAACTGTCCATGGGGATGGATAATAAGGACCTAGACATTCCTCTTGATCCTGAAGAAAATAACAGGCTAGAGTTACTTAAAGGAAGAACACCAGATTGGTTTAAAACGTTCGATGGAAGGGTAAGTGCAGTTGAAGACAGTGTGTCTAATGCCTCCGTATTGAGTTGGGAAGCCAATACTGAAATGGCTGAATTGAAGGGTCAATTCAGTGATGTGAAGTCTGTAATGACAAACCATGTGAAGCTAATGTTTGAGTAGATGATAAGCATTTACAATATAATCAGTGCTAGAACATTTACAGGGGAAAATGTGATTGGGGAAAGCTCTACTCGAGTCCCCGAGCCAAGAACTTATGTTGGTTCCAAGGATGCTAGAGAAATAGAGAATTTCTTGTATGACGTTGAGGCGTACTTTGTAACAAATGGAATTGAGGAAGAAAAAATGCCAACTATCACTAGCAAATACCTAGGTGGTGATGCCAAGTTTGGTAGAGAACCATGCTCTAAGAGGATGGGCCACTGGTTATGCCAATCATATGTCTTTGAAGACATGAAAGAAGGACTGAGAGGTCATTTCTGGCCGAGCAATGATGCTTGGTATGCAAGAGAAAGCTTGTGTATGTTGAAAATGACGGGTACACCACAGGCCTATGCTGATAGCTTTCTTACATTGGTTCAAGAAGTGTGTGGGATGAGTGAAGAGGACCAGATGTTCCAATTCATGTCTGGTGCGAGTTCTTGGGTTGTTGTTGTACTCACGAGGCGTAAAATTCAGGGTGTTGATATGGTCATTCAAGTTGTAAAATGGCTAACTGGTTGCACACAAACTGAAGTGGTGCAAGGCTATGAATGAAAGGCCAAAGGAAAAGAACATGATGCTGGCAGTAAGCATAATCATGAGCCAATGGATGAAAAATTATTCCCTTCAACTCGTAAGTACAAGGGATGCTTCATTTGCAAAGGCTTGTATTTAGCAAAGAACTGTCCACTCAAGGCGCAACTTACTTCATCATTTGGGAATGACTATGGGAGTCATTCTACCAAGACTCGTGATGCTCGAAGTGAAGGTACAAGGAAGAGGCCTCGCTGTGAGGTGGTATCTCACTTTGACCATAGAAGGAACTAAGGTAGAATATGTGGAGGGTTAATGTTTTGGAAACTCTTAAGGCAGAGTACAAGAGTGTTTTCTGGCCTTGTTTATTTAGCTTTAGTTACTTTAATGTATCAAACTCTTTGTGTATCGTTTGGGTTGTACAAACTTTTATTTGAGTCTTCAAGTTTGTATAGACTTTACTTTGGTGTAAGCAATTTTCTTTTTTAATGAAGTTTTAGCTTTTGATTTGATTGGTCGAATCAAACATGTTATGGTACATGATTTCTCTATGTAAGAGCAATAATGAATGAGGGTGTTTTCGTTTATAAAGTCTTGCCTCTTTATTTTCGAAGTAAACCTAGTTCATGGGGAAGTGTTGGTAGTATATTAAACCTAAAGTATACAATAGTGAAACAAAGGCTAATGAGCAAAGCATGATCGGACATGGGTCCTAGTTGATGTTAACATGATATTGTTGTTTGGGTACTGTAATATTGCATGATACGCGGATGGGTAGCGACATTCCAAGCGATGCACATCAAGAAAGTAAATCATTTCATCAACAAACATGAGTTGGAAAGGACTCATAGCCTTGGGAAGAACACACTACTTTCAGGCAATTATAGCAAAGTCGTTCAAAGATATAGATGAAGACTTATTGTCTTTTAGGCAAAGCATGGACAACTAAATGGTTAGCTATTTTATGTCCACAAAGAAGTCAGTCATAACTTAAGCTAAATAGTTAATCATTTTGGTCAGTTTGCTTTGGTAAAATCCACATAAAAAAGCTAGGAAAATGTCTTTGTTACTTAAGGGAATATCCTACAAGTTTCAGTAAAGGATTGGTGGAGGCCAAGAAGGAGGAATTATGTAACACCCTGAGTTCTGGACCAAGGTCAAACCCATATGGAGATCCGAACTCAACCGTTACGGGTCGGAAAGAGACTTATGCATATATTTCTCCTAACTTACTTTTTATGCCAAACATAATTGAAATTTTATATAACATGAATTGAAGCATATGAATCCACTAATCATCTTTAACAATATTTTCAACCAAACATTTTAAGCAACACAAGAACAATGCAAACATTAAGCTAAGTTCTTAGTTCCACTTCCAACTTCTGAGAAATCTGCAAGAATGTCAATTGGGGTGAGATGACAGCTCAGTAGAATGCATTCTCAATCTCAAAACATGCATAACAATATCAATGGGTCAATAACATACAACATGAGTATACGACATGATTTCGAGCAATCAATGATATATATATATTCAACCAAGACACAAGTATTATTTTCAACAAATCATTTAATTCATTTGTTCAATCATGAATTCACAATACCAATATGGTTTCTAACAAATCATCTAATTAAGATTTCAAAACAAGACTTCACAATATTAATAATATTTCAAATAATTTATCCAATTAAATTTCAACACATGAGTTCATGGTATGAATGTTCTTGGTTCGTACTCCACCTATCTTTTATCCAGCACGGACAGCCGCCATCGATGGTCAGGAACATAAGTTCCTACATGGGGATCATTACCCATTTAACTCTCGGGGATCATTACCCGTTTTACTCTCGAGGATCATTACCCACCGTTAGCATGGAACCATGTTCCATCAAACGATAAAACATGAACTTATTTCTAATTTTTAAATTATTTTTACAAACAATATAAGCAACCATGGTTTAACATTATATGAACAAACAACATGAATTTCTTTTAAGCTTTTAATCAAACAAACGAACTGCATACATATTATGTTATATGATTCATAGTGATGACTGTATCTGATCATCTTCAAATTTTAAGGAACCTATATGAATAAATCAACAACAACATATCCAAAATTCACAGCAAACCAACGGTTCAAACAAAAGATATTGAATTTACAATGACATCCTAAAAACTGGGAAGATTATATATTATTACCAAACAATTCATGGTAAATTCATAATAACATGAAATTAAGCAAATTCAAATCACAATGAAAGATATCATACATAGATACAACTTTTGTTAAGATTACAAATTATTATGACGTCATTAAGATTTCCTAAACACATCAAAACCATAACAAGGCGAAACTGTCCAGAATTTCAGAAACTATCATCCAAATGAAAACAAACATTCAACGATGAATTTATGGTGGATTATTCTCAAAATTTAAAGAGAGATACCTAATCATGTTATCTACCTATAGAAGAATCCTGATCATCAATCCTAAATATATATTTATGCGAATAAATTACTGAAACCTAACAATACAAAACCATACGAAATAAATACCCAAAGAAAAACACCAATAGAGAAAGGGTTTAGCATTCTACCCTATTTTAGATACAATCTCCTCTTGATTTTCCCTTTCCTTCTTCTTTAAACACCCTAGCTTCCTCTCCTTCTCCTTCTCTCTAACATTTTTGGTTTTCTCCCCAATTTTAATAATTTTTTAAATTCTTTTAATTATGTTTTCATCCTCCTCTCAGTTTTATTTTATTATTAAAATTAATTAGGTCTCAATTTTATTTTATTATTAAATTAATTAGGTGACTCTATTTCCATCCTAACTTGTAGATCTTTTAGTCTAAGCCACCCCACCTAGACTAGGGCAAAAGGAACAACTTAAATAATAAGGTTTAGCTAATTCAAGTATGACCTGACCCGAAACGGTATATTAAAATATCGGGCATTACAAATTCCGAGACAAGGGTCAGCAAAATATAACTAAAGAATTGTGTCAAGTCGAGTATAAGTCTTGTTAGTTGTCGAGTTGCAACAAAAATGTCGGAATCGGAAGGCAAGAGACAATGGAATTTGATCGTCGTGATCAGTTGGGAAGAATCATTACTTGTGTATGCTTAGGCGCAAATGATTCAAATGGATTTCAGGCCTAATTCAGGGAATTGGCTAAGGATGAATTTTAATTTAGCATTTGGGTATTGATGCATGAGTTAAGTGAAAGTTGAAGCGTAGTGCACGACGTGAAGACGAAGCTTAAGCGTAGTGAGATCATCAACAAGGAAGTAAGCTAAGTAATTTTGATAGTTATTAGTGATAGAAAGATGATAATGATCAAGGTGATGAAGGAACATGTATATAACATCTAAGGTTATCTTTTTAAATGATTTTAATATGGTTTTTATGGTTTAGATAGTTAATAGATATGGAAATATCTTAGTATCGATCAAGTTTTTGATGTTGTAATCATGATTTCATGTAGTTATCATCTTCATTTATTTCTTATTTTTAGACACCCTATAAATTGATTTCAATATTAATTTATACTTAAGATTTTGTAGTATATTGAACTACGAAACTGTAAGACTGAGTGCTTGCTCTGGAGTTGAATGGAATGAGATATCATCACTTTGGTGATCATATATCATCAAATTTGGAAATTTATGGAAACTGCGGTAAGTGAGTATGTTTATGGACTTTTTGAGGTAGGATCGAGATTAAATTAGCTCCATAGTGAAACATAAAAGGTGTAGAGGAAGGTCTCGTCTTTCCGGAGAGTCGCCAAGTGTCTTATTTGAATCAGAATTGAGTGATTAAGAGCCCTCGAAAGTTTACCCCTTGTGTTGTTTTCAAGTGGGAATATTGAGTTTTTTTGGCTAGATGTTGATGGAGTTAGATGGTCGGGTTATGAACCGGGTTAACAAGTTGGGTCACAGGTTGACCCAAATATCTAAATGGGTTGGTCCACAGCTTAACGGGCCGAGTAGGGTTAGGGCCGCGGGCTAGGGTTAAGGCCAGTTTTTTAATTGGATGTTTTGGACCATTTAGTGTCTGAATTAGCTTTCGTCTTCTTCTGCAAAGTTGTAGAAATTTACGAGATCTTTCCAATGACACCTAATTCATATGATTTGGGTGATTATATATCTATCCTGACTAATTTTAGGCCTACTCGATTTATTTTAGGCCTACCCAATTTTTCCCCCAACTAGAGAGTAGGATAAGGGGTGTTTAATTAGATAACATTAAAAATACCAAACTACCCTCTACTCATTAATTAACCCTAATACTAAAATCATAATATAAATAGAAAAATCTTTCCATTTTTTACTACTTCCCAAATCTATCAAAACCTAAACAAAACAAAAAAACTGGTTTAATTGGGGGCTTGTGAGAATAATACGGGGCTATCGGAAAAGACAAAATAGGGTCACCCAAAAGTAATACCCCTACCCCTTAGCCATATATTTTTATAAATGGTTAAACTTTCCCTGTTTAATTAGTCCTAATACATGATTAGTTTAGTTAATTAATTAGATTAGATTAGTTATATATATTATGGTTAATTAAGATTTAAATTAGAGAAATTTTTTTTGGTTTAGGAGTAGAGAAGAAAAAGGGTTTTGGGAGGGAAAAAGTGGAAAACTAGGATATAGAGAAATGAGGGGAAACATTGATGGTAGATAAGCTTTAAATAACATAGATGATTGTGTTGATCTTAACTTAGATTCTCAGTTGGATTAAATATACAACGTTGATCGATTAATATATGAAGCCGAAAATGAGGGTGCAAATGAAGAATCTTACGCTCAAAATGAAGAAACCAAAGCTCAAAATGAAGAACCCATAACTCAAAACACTCAGGTAAACCACTAATACTCTACGAATGGTCAAATTTTAGGTTAAAATCGTCGAATCATTGTGGGAAAGCAAACACACAGTGTAAGAGTCGTCATGGTCGTGAGGTACCTACATGACGATTCTTCATATGTCGTCTGATAGACACATTTTTGTGTCTAAATTGTGCTCGATTATCTATTTTGTTGATGTTCGATTTTGTACTATTTATGGGTTTTTATGTCTTTGTAGGTATTTTGAGAAATAAATTTTTATGGAAGAATTGGCTCAAAAAGTTATAAAGGCACCCAGTAAAATTACTAAAGGCACCCAGCAAAAGTGATAAAGGCACCCACCAGTTGGATTGGGGGCACCCCTTCTTTAAATTCAAAATTCAAAAAAGAGGGGGGAAATTTTCTACATGTGAAAACAGGTTCTGGATGATGCAAAACCGAATTCAAAGGGGTTTGAAACTTGTTTTTGATATTCCAAATTGAAGAAACACCCAAGATATGATCAACACACGTTAACCAGAGTGATTCACGCCGGAAAAATTGCTGCAAAGTCGTGTCACAATCGGAAAAAGGAATTGGAGTCTGTCTCGGATTTACAAGTAATTTGAGTTGGATTTGGATGAAGATTGGAGTCCTTATCGATTAAGGATGATGTATTAGAGTTATCCAAGCCTATAATATCAAAAGGATCGAAGAAAAATCAAGGCAAACACTACCCAAAAGTTTTCAGGAAGAAAAAAAAATTCTGCTGGTGAAGAACACACTAAGAACATAAGGCTCCAGAGAACAGTCGCAGTTTCTGTTGCATATTCTTTCAAAATTCTGAAGTTGTCAGAAACCGTACTTTATTGTTTCTCTTTACTTTTCTCTTCAGCAACGTAGGAAACATTCTCTGTAACGCTTATAAGCGTATCAAATCGTCTGTGTTACTTTTATTTCATCATTGTAAACACTTTTTGAGCTATGAACAATTATTTTAAGAGTGTTTCCAACATGATGAGCTAATCACCATCACTGGGCGAAGGAGGAAGCTATTTTTCCAATAATAAAGTGGTAATTCTTATTTTATTTATTTTTTTGTAATTCTTTTACTATTATTTGCTTTGAATTAAAATTGGAAAAAATGGTTTTTATCAATTAGTTGTGTTCTCTTTTGATGAGTCATGCTGGGCTTAGAGCTTTTGATTTCTCATGCTTTCGATTTACAACTATTATTTTGAAAACTTAACTTTAGCAATATTTTGGATAAACTGAATATACGAGTTGCAAGATTTTTATCACTTGAAAAATTGACTAATGGTGCAATCCTTAGTTCAGTCCTTCCTATAATTTGAAATCAATTTTACTTTAATTCTGTTTTATTTTTAGTTATTAAAATTAGGTTTAAAAATCGAATCTTTACAAGTCTGAGTATCGAACCTTTTACCACTATTTTCAAATTACATCATCGTCATAGTCGTAACATCAAACAATAACGACCCTTATCTTCAAATTTACTAGCTATGAAAAATCGTCATGATCCAATATATAACAATGACGACCCTTACCTGGCTTTTCTCATTAAAAGTCATCATTGTACTATGTCTATACCATGACGACTCATTAATCAAAATTCATGTCTGAAATAATTGTTAGGGTCGCATCGGTTCATACCATATACCATAATTACTCTAACCGACCATTACAAATGTAATATGAAGTCGTCATGGTCAATATTCATAACCTTGACGACTCCATTTGGGAATTTCTTTTGTTTTTGCTTTCATAATTTGTTTTTATTGAAATGAAAAGGAGTACATCTTTCATAAGAATTTTATTGAAACGAAAATGAATACATCTTTCGTAGCATAACATTGACGGAAAATAAATAGCATTCATAACATTTCATTTAAACATTTAATCATATAGGGTGAAATCGTAGACATTATTTTCCAAAATGCGATAATTATTTTTATGCTCAAACTTTTTGCCTTGGACAACCTCATATCTGGCACGAGCCATTTGCTATTGAAAAAACAAATATATTTAAGTTAGTATTACCCAAAACTATTTTAGATGAAATCATTATTGACATACTTGCACCCGCCTCTGTGGGATGAGCTTCCTTTACGGATTTCATTTTCTCTTTAAAAGCTTCACATTATCTAGAGAGTTCTTGGAATCTATTCTTAACGTTGTTAAGTGATCTACTTTTACGATTTCCGTCTAATGCCACGAAAATTATAAATACACGGTTCCACCATAAATACGAGTTTGGATCCAAAGAATTGTTGGAGCTTGGATCCTTTTCCGTAAGTTCTTCTTCATGGGTCCCACGCTCTAACTGTGGCCATATCATCATTTTCAGCATAGGGAGTAGTCATTGTTTTTTTTTTAGTTTTATTTTTTTTTTTGATAAGAAGGAGAGTAGAATGAATTTGAAAGTTGAAATCTATGGTTTGGGTGAGGAAAAGATGGGTGAAGGATCCTTTTATAGATTTTAACGACCCAACGGCTAAATGAAACCAAAGAAATGGACGGGCATCCGGTCGTCGGAAGTAGGTTTTTGAGGAAGTGACGTGGTGCAATCCTGGTAGAGAATTAGATAAATAGATAAGAAGGTCGATTTCCTCCACTTGTCCTTCGTTGGCCGACTATTTTGAATTCTAGCCGTTTGAGAAATTCTAATTTTAAATAAC
This sequence comes from Papaver californicum, assembly GCA_023531435.1. NCBI lineage: Eukaryota > Viridiplantae > Streptophyta > Magnoliopsida > Ranunculales > Papaveraceae > Papaver > Papaver californicum. Next base: position 2,102,066 of record JAJJMC010003761.1, on the reverse strand, counting down.
TCTTTTAAATAGAATCCAAAAAAGAAAATTGTGCCCTAATTTCTCGTATCTCTCATACTCTAAACCCCAATTACAGTTTATTTTAAATTCTAGTCGTTTGGAGAAATTTTAAATTTCAAATACAGCTTATTTTGAATTATAGTCGTTTTGTTATGTTTTAATAACACATGTATATGGGGCATTCACAGGTAATAAGATTGCATAAGAACCACAAGTTTACATTTTTGCTCACTTTTAAATGTGACAATTTTGTTTGAATTCTAATGAACGGTCCTTGCGGTTCATCATTCTTGCAGATAAAGAGAATGATGTGGGAGATGAGACTGCACGAGCATTCATTGGATCCATTGAAATGTTTCATCTCCAATAACTCTGTTGCTTAATTGCGTGATCAAAGAATTTTTTTTATTTTTATTTTTAGTTATTACATATGTTTTGTATATCACTGTTTTGTCCATAATTTCTTCGTCCGACCTTGGAATGACCTTGTTCTTTTTGATTTGACTTCGTCTCTTCGTTCTGTTCAATATGTGCTTAAGAACTTATGACTTTTGAGGTTCATATCCTTAACTTTGGGTTGTTCATTTGTTTTTGATATTTTTTACTCCTTTTCGTCGTGTTTCTTCCATTTCTTTGGCTTAAGACACTTAGATACTTGGAGTACCTAACTTCCACTTCATGTGTTTCTTTCATTATGTATCTCGTATATATACAATAAAACTTCAACTTCACACTGTTTAATTAGACAAATTGTTAAACTAGCTCATTTCGTTATGATTGTTTGAAATTGCTATTAGGTGAACATATTTGATTCAGTGTGATGTTAGCAAGGGAAAGATAGTGTGTTGCTCACTTCAGATATGTTACCGTATCATCACACCACCATACACACAAAAAATATTAATTTACGGTGCCGTCACTGCATATTGGACTCATTTTTATAAATATATTGTACCCTATAAAATGAACATATATATAAAAATAAAAAAAGCTTTAAGTTCATTAACATTTATCTTTTATATATAAAAAATAATGTTAACATTTATGAAATAGTGTGAGAATAACCATGTCAAAGAATCTTTTTTTATTTTTGAAACTCGTACGTTATTTTATCGTTAGGGTTTAATATTTTGATTGATAAATTATAAGTTTTATTCAAGGGAAAAAATCCATTAATACATGATCATAATAACCCGAAAACACTAAACATAGACAAACAAAAAAATACATTAATACATGATCCAAGACTTTATTTGTGGCTCATGGTTGCTTAACCGGGTCCAGCATTCCTAGCTATATCTAGGATTTAGATGATAATATCTGATTGACATTATGCAGATAAAGTACCATTAGAGCATCCACAAGGGCGTATTGTAAAAATCATAGTTAAAACGGTATAAATAATATTTTTGTGTTTCTTATAAATGGGAAAGTTATATGATATATTATAATGAAGTTTGAAGCCGAGCCTAAAAGACGTTTAAAACTTGAGACATTGTGTTAAAAACTGTCGGTTTTCTGCACGTTGTTTGGATCATAGCCCAAACTCATGGTGTTAAAGCATGCAACCAACTTTTACGTGATGTTTGAAACAATCATCCAATTTTTAGGTGTCTAAGCACATATATGGGTGCACAAATGTCGGTTCGGATCGGTTATTGACAGAATCGAGTACATGTACCTTCCTATGATCGATTATCTACTCGTGTACATGTATCTTGTACTCTATATTTTCGGTTCGGTTCTGGAACCGTATCCGTCTTCCCGGTTCGGTTCCAGTTCTGTACTTTTTTTTAGATGAATGTAAATTATCTAAGTTAGGAAGATAGAAATAGTGAAAGGGAAAACAATTTGTTTATGGAGATGAAAGGGTAAAACCGTGTAGCTATTTGAGTTCAATTGTTGCTGAGATTCCACCACTATTTTCAAAAGATTCACTGTCAGTGATTTCCTTTCTTGGTAGAGATTCATTGTAAGGATAGCGAGGGACTCCCTTTGAAGCTCCAAAATCTGTTGCAGACGAGTCTGTGGCCACTCCATCATTTTGTAAAATGCTTTTAATCTCTTTTACACAGTCACCCATTGTTGGACGGTCTGCCGCCGTTTTTTCAACACATCTCATTGCCAATTCCAGAAAACTTGTAAAACCTATAAGGTGACCAATATTTTTGATACTGGGATCCATTATCTCTGGGAGGCCGTAGTGATGTGCGTCAGTCTTGTTCATTGCCATCTTTACTTCTCGAACAGTGTACTTTCCCTTTTCTATTGGCTGTCTAGCTGTTATCAGCTCAAGCATTACTACACCAAAACTGTATACATCACTCTTTTCTGTTAACTGTTGAGTCATGCAATATTCAGGATCCAAATAACCCTGCAGCAGAAATACAAAATGAGACTAGAAAATTAGTTCTTGATTTTAGGATCTCAGTACATGTATACAAAACGTACAGAAGTATGCTTGAGACAATTAGGATATATATTTAATCTTTTTGAAGCTACAGTCTCGTTTGCATATTTATTTAGAGATGCCTGACTATGAGTCTTACGATGCATGAAGATGTCGCAACCTGCTGCACAAAAGACATTAAATTAACAAAGGCTTGGTAGGTGTAGTAACACTCACCATTGTGCCTTTCACTTGAGTCGATACATGTCCCTTTCCAGTATCTTGTACCAACTTTGACAAGCCAAAATCTGCAACCTTGGCAATTAAGTTTTCATCCAGAAGAACCCTTGAAAGCAACTCAATTTCAGTTTTGAACTCATGCGCCCCCTGCATGGATCCCTGCTGAGCTCTTTTGATTGCAATCTCTTGGCCAATGAGTATTCCTCTATAAACCTGTAGCAAATAGAAATGCACTCAGTATTGATTGTTCAAAGATTTTAGTTCACTGAAGCTGATTGATTCACCTTGTTATCTAATTCTTTTGTAAAAGATATAAGTCACCACGCCAATGTTGCCTATTCTAGCGATGAGAAATGTCATTCTTAATACTAGATAATAAAAAAAACGCCATCTAACCGTAAGTTTACTATAAAGCTTCATGGATACATCTTTTATAAAAGAATTCGGTATATTCGGTTCGGTTTCGGTCAGTTCTTAGATAGAACCGAATATTTGTACTTCTATATAGTCGGTTCTTTATCCGAATACTTGTATCCGTCACAAATTTTTCGGTTTTGATCCGATTCCGATTCGATCCTTCGATTTTGATCGGTTGTGTGTAACCCTAATTTAAAAATTTCTATAGTGTTTAAAATTGATCATATATTCAACGGTATTTAAAATCGAAGCTGATATTTCAACGTAATTTAAAACTGAGTCAAATATTTAGGTGGGGTTTAAAACTGAGCCTGACTTAAGTATATGTTTCAAAGACCATTCAGTGTTTTAAACTTCGTCTGATATTAAATACACGTTCAAACATCACGTCGCGTTAAAATTGGGCCTCTTAAATTTGAAAATAACTAAATAAAGTAGTATATTGCACTCGAGATTATATTATATCTATTGTTGTCCATTACGATATATTTACAATATTAATTTCATGACCATGGATAGGTTTACGCAAATAAAAATCAGCCATTATAAGATGAAGCCTGATATACCAACATTAATAAATGGGCTTCAATAATAAGATGAAATAGGGACATTATGAAATAAAACTTAAAAACCCCTTATCCATAATATTTTCACAATGCCTAAACCACCCCTGATTAGTTAATCTTAATTACACTAACTAATTAAAAAATTAAGTTAATCATGATTAATTAAACATAATCTTTTACTTAATCAAATGATTTGAAGAAAAAAATTCTCTTGAATTTGTGTTTGGTGGGAAGAAAAACTAGATGAAATTTAAGAATTTTTTTTTTTTTAAACCCTAGGTTTTGATTCAATAAACCATAGTAGCATTGAGCTCATAAAACCCAACCGTAACTAATGTTTAAAACTCAATCGTAAAATTAGATAAATAGATTTTAAGATTTTTTTCATTTCTTTCTTGTAGAGAATTGAAAGACGAAGCTCACCCAAAAAAAATAAGGTCAATCGGACATCGTATGAAGGAGTTATGATCAAAACGGTGAAATCTATTTGTATCCAGGAATAGTTACGGTTGGGTTCGCCAATAAGCTCAACCGTAAATTTGGGCTCAATGAAGCCCAAAAATCTCAAATTTACGGTTGGGTTTATTGGCGAACCCAACCGTAAATATTCCTGGATACATTTCATCGTTTTGATCATAACTCCTTCATACGATATCCAAATGACCTCATTTTTTTTTGGTTAGCTTCTTTTTTTAATTCTCTACATGATAGAAATTAAAAAATCTTAAAATATATTTATCTAGTTTTACGATTGGGGTTTAAAGATTAGTTACGGTTGGGTTTGGTTGAAAACCTAACCGTAAATCTTAATTGAATATTCATCTCCTACATTTGAAGTTACGGTTGAGTTTGTTTAATAACCCAACCGTAATATGAAGAATAAATTAGTTATCGTTGGGTTTCCATTCGAACCCAACCGTAAAATGAAGAACAAACCAGTTACGGTTGGGTTTTTCATTCGAACCCAACCGTAAATTTCCTCTGTAACCCAAAATCCTCATTAGCTTGTTTAGTTTTATCTGGATTGTCATCACTAATACTTTCTACACATTTATTAGTATTCTTCATCACGAAATTGGGAGTTTAATCGGCGATAAAATGTTGATTCGATGGAGAAATTTGATTAAAATGGAGAAGGAGAAGATATGGAGGAGATGGAAAGATTTTAATTAAAAGACAAATTTGTCTTTTTTTATTGGTAAAGGGTAAAATGGACATTTAACTTTACCCCTAAGACATCCCTTAACGGAAAACTGGATCACCTCGCCTCCTAGAGGAGCCCCTCTATTGATGTGGGAGCCCCTATATCAGGCTTGTATAAGATGGATCGGCCTCTCTAGGGGGAAAAAAATATTTGATTGGGGCGTATTTGGACAGGGGACAAATAATATATTATCATTTGTCATTTACATTAACTGTTTCCAACTAATTTTATTTCCAAATACAGAAAATAACCTCATTTTATTTTTAAAAACAAACCATTTTTATATTTTTGGAAACAAAATTAGATGGAAACAGTTAGTGGGTGAAACAAATGATAAAGGTGTGTTTAGTACCGTTTTATAAAACTGTTTTCCGTTTTATAAAATAAAGAAAACTGAAAATACAAAAAAACTCATTTGGTAGCTATGATTTCCGAAAATGTTTTCTGTCTGTTTTTTGTTTTTGAAAACAAAAAAACGAAAATAATTATTTATCATTTTTTTGTTTTCTTTTTTTCTTTCTTAAATATTTTATATATGTTTTTAACTTATTACTAACTTTTGAAAAATGTGTTTTTGAAAACAGTCCTACCAAATAGTTTTTTAAAATTTGTTAAAAAATAAAAACTAAGAAAAAGAGTATATTTTAAAATACTAGAAAATAATTTTTGAAACAGTTTTATAAAATAGTACCGAACATGCCCTAAGGGCGTCCACAATGGTAAGACCATTACCAAAGACCAAAGAGTAAAAAGTTTACTCTTTGGTCCGGCCCAAAAACAACGGGTTCACCCCTAAAATGATCGAGTGGTGGTCTAGGAGAACGCTTGTTGTTGGGCGGGCGTTTGGGTATACGCTTGATTAGACGGGCGGTTGTCCAGGATAACGCTTGCGTGAGGCGGACATCTGGTTGAACGTTGACGTGGGGTGGTAACAAAGATTACGCCTGATGATAGACGGACTCCTAGACGCACGCCCCAGAGACGGGCGCTTCACTAGACAAACGCCTGATGGAGCGGCTTCCTTGCATTACGCCTGATCAAATGTGTAAACGTGCGAGAGAAGTGTGTGCGTAAAAATACGGACGTGCAGCTAACCAACCGCTTGAAGCATCGGGCGGATTCGTAAACGAACGCCCACTCACCAGACGGACGGATGCATCAACGCTTGATGGGACGTTAGTCTACTTAAACGTTTGAACATTTAGTAGGGCGGAAGTGTACTACAACGTTTGAAATGTTGTTTTCTATTAATTAGTTTACATTTGAACATTTCACTAGTTTACACAATGTTTACTAATTAAGTTTATTAATTAATGTAATGTTTACTAATTAAGTTTAATAAATGTTTAATGGGCCGAAAGTGTACTACAACGTTTTGAAATGTTAAAACATTATAAATTTGAAGGTGGATCTCTAGCATTACCCTTCAATGGGGTGGTGATTTGGTTACCGTCTGTTAGTGGGCGTGATCCTAGACGTACGTTCCATCAGGTGTAATCTTAGATGAACGCTTCATCAGACGAAAATTTGATTAACAGCCGTGTTTTCAAACGTTACACTAGAAGAACGTATGTCATCAAACGGTTCACTACACATCCGCTTAGAGTCAGACGGTTAGCTACACCGCCGCTTAAATATAATGAGTTTGGTCCCAAAAAAATACCAAACTTGATCACAAACAATATAAAATCCGTTACATCATGGACTCTCTAATATATCATTTATCCCTTGCACCACATCTAAAACACCCCCATTAAAAATTTATCCAACATAAAAGGATTATCTAGGGACATGGCATTATTAACAATTTGTTCCCGAACTCATTCATTCATGAGACACAAAATTCTATAGTGTCAGGCTGTCAGCAGTAAAGTTTCGAATTAGGTAGGGAATTCTCTAACAACCACGTTTAATTCAAAATCCCTACACCAGATGAAAGCCCATTACGACACGTGAATTAATCTAAATATTTCACACACAAAATATAGTTTCCAACAAATCAACGGTTATTAATTTCCGTATAAAGATAAACAGTCTTAACATTTGGATTTTAGTGGCTTAGATTCTCCATCATTCTAACTTTAACCAAAAATAATTGACTTATTAGATTTTCCCTCCATTTCCTATTCAAGCAACTGGCAAAACTAACGTGCGCTGGTGTTATAACGTGCTCTAGTCACTATCAATATTGAAAATCGTGGAGTAACTCCTGGGGAGTTGAGTCGGTGTGACAGAGCGCCACGACCTAACAGCTTTCACGTGTCGTCTCCTAAGTGGCTCATGTACTTCCCATAATGTTACTCCACTGCTGCATCTGTTTAGCATAACGAAACTTAATTGTATACATTTGAACATCAAATTTGATGCAACACTTCAGACAGTTTTATTCAATTGTAACTGGGTCCCGCTCGATACAAAACTTAGTAAGTTGTCCTTTTACTACTACTATAATCAGAGAAAACTTTAACGTTAATTAATTAGTTAACGTTAAATGCAGAGAGAAAGAGAGACTGATGAGGAGATAGTTAGTACTATTAGAGAGAGAGAGAGGGAGAGACTTGGAATTGGATCGTGGAAGTTAAAAGCCAAATAGAGCGGAAAAGAAAGAATTGGTTATTTTGAATTTCACGTTATCTGTTTTTATGATTAAAGATTTGGTTTTGTTTTGCTTCAGTTCTGGTTCTTCTTCAACAACTACTCACTAATGGAACTCAGGTGAGTTTTTATTAGGGCCGGTTCTTATTTTTCTGTTTACTTTTGGTTTGTTGTTCTTAGATTTTACTTATACAAGTGAATTATTATGTCAACTTGTTTTTTGTACAAGTACTTAGTTTCATGATCTATAGATCTACATTGTACAGTTTGTACTTCAACTGAGTTCCCATGATAATCTAGTGGTTTTGTGTTACTGTAAAATCGTTGCTTTTTATTTCTAAGTATGTTTTCTTCTACTGTTTTTTAGTTACGCATGGTGTTTATAAAAGCTCTTGGACATAAAGAGAGTGCCAATGTTGATCATTTTTAATTTTTTATATTGTTTAGTTTTTAATTTTTGTTGAAATGAAGGGTTTTTCTTCCTTTTTGGCGGCGTCGTTGAATTCAATTTCAGAAATTAAAGATATGGTGATTCTGGATTCTCGTTGTTTCGGTGTGTTTGTTGGAATCTAAGGGGAAGCAAATAAAATTTCCCAGATGTTTACTGCTGGGTGTTAGTTAACTGATACTCCCATTATGTAGTTCAAGTTGGCGACCCACTCAAGGAAATTCCTGATACATGTGACGATTTCTCGATTATCTTTACCTAATTCTTACCTAGGAGTGTAGAATAAATAGCAATTGGTTGTGTTTGAAGTTTCTGGTAAGAATTTGTGAGGGAGATTTTCAGTTTTTGATGGAAATGGTGTTTCTTTGTTTGGTTTCCTTACGTGAAATAGTGATTCCGTGATATAAACTGCGTTCCATTTGTATCCAAAAATTTAGAATGTGTTACTTTAATTTTCTCAGGGGTGAGGCTGGTTTAAGTGACACTGGAAGAGTGTCTTTGATTTCATTTGCATTTATCAAGGTTTAGCAGTTGTATTAATATTTGTGGTTCTTATGTATCTTACATAGATTAAATTCAATTCTTAATGACCTTTTAGAACAATTATGACATTTGTACTTGGTTATAGACCTTGAAGGGAAGTAGAAGTGACAAAAAATAAGGGGGTACAACTCTAAAGCCTAAACAATACACATGTACAAGAAGGCTAGCATAGCTACCAGAAAAGGGATAAGAGTACAACACAGTCAATCACTATTCTGATGGTCAAGCTCTTGTTTGAATACAATCTATAAACCTTGGTAATCATATTTACTTCACCACCTTATGTATAATTTTGCTTGTTAACTCGATTTGAAAGTGGTCAAAATTTATGGCAGTAAAGTGGCGGTAATACTACTATAACCAGTGTATCGATTGTGGGTAGCGCCTAGCAAGAGTTACGCTTTCCAGCCAAACAAAGTTGATGTAGATGTGGGATAATAGTGATATAGCTGGTGGTTAATTAGTAGCTTTAGAAGTTTATCCACTGATAGCTGCTTTATATAGTGTTTGTTCCCTGGAATGATGTCAGTGGTGTTACAATGTTATCTGCACAGGCGTACTAGAACTTGATAATTCTTCAGACATTTCTCATCTGTTAGTATAATTAGGAGATTCAATAGAAACTGAAGTGGTAGCAAATGGAAAGTCCTTCTTGGAAGATTACTTCACATCGTTGTGTATGTTTCATATAATGGTTATACTTATTATGGGGTGTTTAGTTGATACAGTTAAACTTTGTGATTGTTAGTTAGATTATTAGTGATCATTCCGCAAGATTATTGATTTATCAAAGTACCTAGTAGTAAATAACATAAATTGGGACTGGAAGGTTGGTCAGTATTAAGCTAGTTCAAGGGTTTTCTTTCATTATTCCTTTCTAATCGCACACGTATCATTATATTGATTTTTCTTTTTTCATGTATTTTGTCCTGCTATGCTAAAATTTGATCTAAGTACCACTTAAATACTAATATTTAGTTTCTTTCTCGGCAGGTTTATATTTTTGACAGACTAATTAACTGCCTTCATGGGTGTGAAATGGCTTAAAGCACTTGTTGGCTTAAAAAAGCCTGAAAAATCACAATTTTTGGAGAAATCAGAGAAAGATGAGAATGTGAGTAGTGCCATCTTTCTTTTTATACCACACAATAATTTTGCATTTCTGTGATTTCTGCTGCTTAGTACTTTTCAGTAATGCTCTTTGGCTTTTTCAAATAGTCTATCATCCTGTCTTTTCCCGCTTCCAACTGTAGTCTTTAACTAAATTATAGGCGTGAACTTCTCATGTTGGTGGTTCTTGTTAATTTTTAAGGATATATATGATCCAGGTTGTGATCTATATATGTTTGATCTGCAGAAAAGATTCAGAAGTTACCAAGATACTGAGTAACCAATTCTTGAGTGACTGTAATTAGAAGTTGCTCACACTTCATAATCTCTACTTGTGTAATATAAGCAAGATGTTACCTTGTTGTACACCTAAGCTGTTGATTTTCATTGCTGTTTATCTTTCGAGAACCGTTGTTGGGCCAACTTTTCTGTTCAATTAGTGCTTTGTATATGATATATTGGCATTACTACCTGGCTAGACTTTTCGCGCATTTAACCTATCTGGCTTTTAATCAGTTGTGAGTATAAATCGTCCTGCAACCCAAAGAGGTCTTGTTTTATATTGCATGATCCCGCCATCTTTGTCTGCATTTCTTTCTTTCTTGAACACTTGTATCATCTTTTCTAATAATTACAGAAGGCTTCACCTGGTAGTCGGTTTTGGCATCGTAAAAAACAATCCATCCAGATTGATGATAATATACTCAAGGAGGAATTTTCCCAAGATACAGATCCAAAAGTAGGAGATGATGGTGTTCATATTGATTCAGATAATGTCAACTCTGCTGATAGCTCACTCCAAGTACAGGATGTAAATCAAACTAAAGTGAATGAGGTAGAGGAATGGGCTGCCACGCTTATACAAACAGCTTTTCGAGGTTTTCTGGTATGATTATTTCTATTTGCATCATCAGTACATTTTAATTTGTAATTCTTTCTTGGATCATTCGATAGTTGGGAAAAAAACTTAACATGGAATTGGTGATGTCCATTATTACTAGTTTTTGACTCTTCGACGATATTGTACTCCCTCCGTTTCTAGAAAAGTGTTACTACCACTTTTTCAATTTTAGCCTATTTTTAGGCCAAGATGAAAAAGTGATAGTAACACTTTGGTAGAAACAGAGGGAGTAATAAACAATGGTCCAGGATCGGGTCATTAACTTGTCGAAAACTTCATAGGCATTTGTGCCCGCATGTCAGAAAAATACTAGGGTCCATGATTAACAATGATAATAGTAATGAACACATCAACCACCGCAACCCCTTCTTTTGGCACCTGTACATAACCTAGTCGTTCAGAGGTACTTTCTACAGCTCTTTGAGCTCGTTTTGGGTGAGAAATGTTTCTGGAGAGTATGATATATTTACGCGTTATATTTAAAACTAATTTACGGATCATGGATTTAAATAACAGTTTCTGTACACATCAAGATTTTTCAAGTCAGTATTTTAGACATGGGATGCAATACCCAAATAAGTTGGGACTTTAAAAGAGGTTAGAGTAGAAAAGAAAGGATTTTGTTGAAATTTTGGATTTCTATTCGCAGGCAAGACGTGCGCTGAAAGCCTTGAAAGGATTAGTGAGGCTCCAGGCACTTGTTAGGGGTCATGCTGTAAGAAAGCAAGCAGCAATAACTCTTCGCTGCATGCAAGCTTTGGTTAGAGTTCAGGCTCGTGTCCGAGCAAGGCGCGTTCGTATAGCATTGGAAAGTAAGTCGTCACAACAAAAAATTCAGGAACAACTTCAGTATGAAGCTCACGTAAAGGAAATAGAGGTAAGAGCTATCAGTATGCAGCTAAGGTCTATGTTATTTCGAGTGATGGAGAACTTCATGTTCTAATGCTGGTGGTTATATATACAATTCCCATGGTTTATATCTCAGAAAACGTCAGTTGTCATGCTACTACATGCTGTCAATGGAAGTTTGACCTCACATGGACCAAAATGTTTGAAATGGATCTTAGTTAGGCCAGATATATTCACGAGTTAAATAGTAATCTGCATTCCAATAGAATCACACTCGTAACTGGGACACCTGTTCTGTGACATTTTTAACCTCTGTTTACATAATTCTCTGACAAGTAGTGTAGAAGGATACTCTACTTCTCCCTTTGAATCACAAGTTGATACTTGTTAACATGTCAGGTTACTATTCTTCATCCCTACTAGATTTTAGAATTACAATCCATTGTTCTCTTTATTCCCTGTACTCTGTGATTTCAGAATTCCTTTTTATTCTTCCTGATTTCCATGATGTTTGGTACCTTCTTCCAAGCCTTCTTATTCTTATTTCTGGTAGTGGTTGCCCTTCTTATTTCCAGTAGTTGGTACCTGATTGGTTAGCTGAGTGATTGTATGTACGTTGTTATCTGTATTTCTTTATTTAGTGTTCAAAATACTGATGCAGGAAGGATGGTGTGATAGTACTGGGTCTGTGGAAGAAATTCAAGCTAAGTTGTTGAAAAGACAAGAAGCTGCAGTTAAGCGTGAGAGAGCAATGGCATATGCTCTGGCTCATCAGGTAATTAATGATGTATTAAAATATTTGTCCTTGTTACATCTGAAGTCGTTTCGTGTATAAGTTGTCTTGGCCTAAAACCATCTCCTTTCAGTGGCAGGCTGGTTCAAGGCAGCAGGCATCCCATACTGGATTTGAACCTGATAAAAGCAACTGGGGTTGGAATTGGTTGGAGAGATGGATGGCAGTTCGTCCGTGGGAAAATCGATTCCTGGAGATTAATTCAAAAGAGGAAGAAAATGGAATCTCGAAGGCTATAACTAGCACCAAAACAACATCGTTCACAGTGGTCAATAAGCAAGCCAGATCACCATTGGATTCCTCAAACAAAAATCTATGTGCATCTCATTCTGATGGAACCGGCTCTTCATCCGGCCGATCTGCTAGTGTTTTAGCAACAGTGGGAATACCACCAAGCATGTCAAAGCCTAATCTGTTTTCGGTGGATCCAACTGAAGAAACGAAGACACGATTAGTAGCCAGATCCTACAGTAATCCAAAAGAGAGACCGAAACAACACGACAAACAAACAAACAAGCGGTTGTCCCTGCCGAACAGTGGTAAGTCTTTTATACATCATTAATCTACTTGTTGCAAATTAAGTAACCTGTTCATATTGGATTAACAAAGGTAGATGTTGATTCCACCCCGCCAGCAAATACGACCCGACCAAAAGTTCCAGTACGGATTTGAGGAACTCATTTGCAGAATTCTATATACTAATCTAGTGGAGCAATTGATGTGATCCTCGATTCCTGCTTAGATACGGAAAAGGGCCCAACAAAGTTCCTTTGGGTGGCTAAATACATGGAGGTGGTGCATTGAAAAAGCGCTAGGTTCAACTCGGCTACTTGGTTGTATACTAAATAGTTAATTAGAGGTGATTGTATTATTATTTAAGTAGAGAAATCAAGATTCCGTATCAATCTTGTTTGAGATTTTTCTATATTCTAATCCTCTGCCAATGATATTTTTATCACCATGTTGTGGGAAATGCCAGTTGTATGTATGTTATAGTAATAAGCCTCCGTTGAAATGCCAAGCCTCTACTGGAACCAGCTAGTCAAAAGGATAATAACATTAGTCACGACTGTTTGTTGAAACTTTTGGTCACTACACCTGAAAGATGCAACTAAGCAGAATTATTGTTTGTTGAAATATAATAAAATTGATGTTCACGTTTTCAGTTAAGTGGTGGTTACATGTCAGTCATCTCCTTAAAGCCGCACACTACATTATGTCTTAAAAGAAAAATCAATACTTAAATCTCGTCACCTGCAATTTTTATTGTAGAAGGGACTGTTTATCAGTATTTAAGGTTACATTAGGTGTACATTAATGCCTTTAGATGTGTTGAATATGCAATTAATGCATCCAAAACCTATAAATAAAGATTGAGAAATTTGTGACCAAAGGTATACAAATCTGTTAAATGCTGTTCATACTTCCAAATAGTTAGATTTTTAGTTTACGTAGTAACAAGGAAGCAAAAGAAGTCCCGGACGGGCATGGGAAATGCTTCCGATTGGAGCAAGCTCTAGTCGACTCTTTAATATAATTATGACAACAATAAAAAAAACAATACTCGTTCTATCCTAAAAAAAAAGGTGATAGTTAAATAGACCAAATTGTAAAAATAAAAATATATTTTTTTGGGGACGAAGGTAATATATCATCGCAACTGTAGATCCTACCTAAGGCTATGTTTGGCACCTGTGACTATGGTCTGTTATAACGTGACATATAAATAACTTTTCAATATATCCTAATAAACAAACAAAAAGATTCTGACTATTTCGAACTTTAAAAAAAATTAAGCATGTACTTTAGACTTGGAGTGGACACGATGGCAACCCAAAATCCTTTAACAAAAGTCATATACGGTAAGTTTAAAAAAAGAAAAAAAATCTTTTGTTTTCTTTTCTTGGTGTCTGTGGATACTGGTCAACCAAAACCAGATGGAAGCGCTGCGCCACAAGGGAGTAAGTTCCTTGAGTTGATGATACTAAAGACATCACCGGCAACGATTATATGATGTTGTATTGACGGCAAGAAAAGATAGAGCGATTATGTACTTATCCAAAACATAAGATTCATCTAGTCAATAAAGGGTCAAATACCTAGACAAAAACATTGATTTTAATTGAATATATCCTCCTAAATATAGGCAATCCATAATTCCACAGGATAAAGAGATGATACACGTGGGTATAGTTAAGTAGCTCCACTACACACTGGTAAAGTGATGTGGTGTTCATTCAACATTATTGGCCTATGGCGCACAATAATGTAGATCCCTAAATCAGTCATCCACTTTTCCATGTACCGTACAGTGGATTTCGTGAATATTTTATTCAAGAAACTGATAATTAAGTAAAAACTTGGTCATGTACTCATGTTCTATGTATAATAGATCCACTGGATTCTCACAACACAAGTCTAGATGAACAAATTTGTACAGAGTAGTACAACAAACTTCCCACGGCTGTGAGAGGTCAAAGAAGTAACACGTGATTTTTTGCACATGAAGACTGACTCTCTCTCTATGACTTGAGGGTTTTGCTGTCGTTTATATATGGACTGAATATTCAATCAATCAAATCTCAAGGAATAACGCGACATAATTATTAGTTTTCTGACTACTCCAAAATAACTAGTTCACATGCCTTCCTTCCGAATCAAAAATAAATCTTACACATTTTTCTTTTAATAAGGAAAAAAATTATTTATGGTTTTAAATAATACTAAAAATGATAATACCTCTTTGCTGAAAGATTTTAACCAACTATGGAAATTTTGTAAGCCAAGACTTCGAAGCTTTACTTGTCCTAGTTTTTATGGTAGATACTTTACAATTTCATTAAAATTCACCACGCATATAAGTGTACTTCTAATGTTGATAGTTTTTAATCAGTGATAACATTGTTGTTTGTCTATCTAACAGACCCAACGCTATCACTTACGGTCTTTATTACATTTAGACAATTTCCTTTTAAGTGTAAATTTTCCACGGTAATTTCTTTAGTCCATTTTATAGCTTCCAATGCCACTAAAGACTCGGCTTGCTCCTTATCTTATACATCTAGTACAATATTTGTATAGTTTCCCGCCAGTGGTTTGATGCTCAATGTTTTCTGGTCGGAATCGGAGATTGGATTTTTAGCTGGTGATTTGATAGAATCGGAAGATTATAATGACCTCGACCTACCGATTGTTAATAATCGTACAATATTTTTTTATTAACTATGCTACCATTCAACAACTAGTTTTCTGTTAAAAATTGAACTTTAATCGGTAGATAATTTGTAAACCTAAACTGTCGATTGATTATAATCGGAAGATTATGAGGAATCCGACCTACCGATTGTGGGTAATCGATGGTTATTTTATATTTTTATCTACCGATTATGAATGTCTAGAAATGATGGTCAAAGATCGGGACAGACGAAGAAGAAGAAGAAAAATTTGATTATCAGGATGTTTATGACAATATGGTTCATAGAACCATTTGGTACGAAAGCGACTTTCCGTACAAATGTACATTGAGGAATTAGAGGCTGAGGAGGCAACAAAAAATGCTAGGGAGGCTAAGGAGCTTAAAGAAAGAGATGATCATGACCCGAAAACCTTTTCAAGAAAAGCGACTTTGAAGGTGTAATCCCATATTACAATGAAGATGGTGAGTACATAAGTCCACCTGAGTTATTGGAAGAAATGGTTGATGACAACAGGAAGTTGTTAGATGATGAAGCTAGAAAGAAGGGATCGTTTAAAACTGTTGCTAGGGAGACGAAGGTATCAAGGAGTGGAATATTTGGACGAGGTCAATCTGGTTGATAAGTATGGATGTCTATTTTACTTTTTATTTCATTGTTGGTAGGTGTTTATTTTGAACAATATTATGTACTAAGGGGGGGTGACCCGGTTTCTTTTCTTTAAGGTTAGACGACATTATGTTTAAGTTTTTAAAGCTTATTTTATTTTAGCTCACCTCAATTGCTAGCATAGTTTAAAAAAGTATCAAGGTAGCCTACTGTAATCGGTAGTTAGTGGTTATCACTTTCAACCGATTAATCCATAATCGGAGGTTTGTTTTTCACTAAACTACTGATCGTATGGTAATCGGTAGGAAACTATCACCAATTAACTACTGATTTGAACTACAAACTACTCAGGATTATGAACCTGAAAATCAGCATAATCGATAGATAAATTTGGTTACTTTCTTCCGATTGTGGTAATAACAAAAATATAAAAAAAATAAATTTGGGAAAATTTATCTTTGGGGCTAATGACAATCGGTATTTAAATGATTCACATAAACTACCGATTGTGATAGTAACAAAATTTTAATTTTTTAAAATTTGGAAAATTTTATCTTTGGGACTACTATGATAATCAGTAGATAAATAATTTGCCTAAACTATCGATTGTGATAGTAGCAAAATTATAATTTTTCAAAAATTAGGAAAATTTATTATTGGGGCTACTTTTACCAGCGATAGATAATAGGTCCCATGAAACTACTGATTGTAAAACTACATATCGAAATTGGGAAGAAAAATCAGTGTGGGGCATATATTACAGTCGGTAGATATTTTAGTTCCCTAGACTACCGATTATCTAAGAGAAAAAAATCAAAATTCGCAAAATAAAAATAAAAATGGGGCTTATTGGACAATCGGTAGTAATCGATTCCATCGAACTACCGATTACGATGAATTGTTAGTTAGTATGTATAATCGGTAGATAATATACTCAATTATCTATCGATTCTGGGACCTCAACAACGTTATATTCACGTAAAAATGGAGTTTTTTGGCTGACGATCACATACATACGCATAAAACGTGGGTATTTGAGTTTTCTAACACAATACATGTTTGTTTAATTTGTTATTATCTATAAATTGGTATGATTCTTCATTTTCACAATTTAATCAACAAAATAAAATTTTATTTCAATGGTTTCTCAACTTTTTATTTTTCTTCTTCTCTAACACTAACTATATAATAAAGGTTAACAACTAATTAATCATAATTAATATTAATTAATCAAAAATAGATTAGTCATTATATAAAATATGTGGATAAGGAGTGATGGGAATTTTTTCCAAATAATACTATTTTATCTTATTAATAGCCCCAAAATTTTTTTATTATTTTAACTGTGTTTATTATCCTCAGGTTAATTATCCTTTTGACATTGACTGTGAAAAGCATAAAAAAGAATCATGCGTTTGTTTCTTCCTTTTTGGTATGAAAAGTGTACGGGCATTGCATTTCCGATTGTTCGCCGTCTAGAAGGACAACGAGTGTGGTAGCAGTGGTAGGGACCCAAACCTCAAAATTATACCGATATTTGTACTTAACAAGTTGTTCGGGTGTTTTTTTTTCAAAAAAAAGAAGAGATTCTCATTTGGCCAACACTCTCGAAACAACAAACGCACAAAAAACAGAAAAATTGGGGAACACGGTGAACATCAATGAAGCTCAACATTAGTCAATTAAACTTCTAAACATGATAACATAAGTCTCTCATAAGTTCGACAACCCGATTCTTATCTTTTGCATCACATCATCTTCAATCTGGAGAGAAAATTTGGGTACTGAATTTTTGAATGCTCAAGAGAATATTGAGTTTGTCTCGTTTAGAAAAATGGACCAGAACGGCTTTTGACTAACTGTTTCGAACAATCTGCCCCGATTCCATCTATCAGAGTGACACTTTTATCCGTCTTTATTCTTATTTTTCTTTTTCATTCCTCTTCAACGATGTGCTTAACATAATATATATGATATATTTCTAAAACAATGATTTTAATAGGCATTGTTAAATCTTATTTTGGGATCAAAAGAAATAATCCTAGTATTAAGACCCGGTTTACATAATGGTCATAGTGTTACAAACTAATTTCAAAATGGTCGTCTGACCATTGTGACAAGAGTTAAGTCAGTCAAGTCCCACTATTCACAGTTAAATAGGCCAATCGAATTACCTATTAAGTCAGTCAAGTCCCACTATTCACAGTTAAAGGCCAATCGAATTACCTTTTTGTCCCTCAAAATGCAGGGGCGGAGTCAGTCCATGGCATGGGTCGACAATTGCTTACCATGTTGGACTGACTCCTAAGCTAATTTTTATTTATTTATTATCTATCCTAAGCTTATTTTTACTTTTTTGTCTACTCTTAAAATTTTTTGCTTTTTTTTGCTTACCCATAGTAAGTTTTCTGACTCCGCCCCTATTAAAACATAATTCATTATTTTGTCATCAGTGGTGTTGTTTGAAGGTGGTGTTATTTGGTAATGATAGTGCCGCCGCTTACATGTCACAAAGATATTCCAATCATATTCAAGATCGTTACATGGTATTCGTCCAAAAGATTCACCGTTACTTTTACGATATTTACTGAACTTCAAGTCCAACTCAGAATCGTTGTATGGCATTCACCCAAAGGGTTCATTGCTTCCCCTCGAGGGTTTAGCAAAGCTTCTTAAGCTTCCTCCACCACTTTATCACCACCATCTCATTCAGTTAAATGAGAGAGAGGGTATTGTGCGAGGGTATTTTGAAAAAAAGATAACACTATTTTTTTTAGATTGTTAAAGCAAACAAAAAATGATCATTTTGTAAAGTAAAATAAAAGCTAAGATAAATTTGTAAACGTAAATTAAAAAGTACGACTAATTTACAAAAAGTATAACCGTTTTATAATTTTTATTTTAAGAATTTAGCGGTTATATTTATAATGATTACATGAGTGATAATTTTTTTTTTTAACGATATTGAATTTTTAAACACGCATAATTTAATTTGAGAGGTATGTTGCTTATGAGTGTTAATTACACTATTGCAAACGAAAATATAATATTCAAAACTTGTCATTTTTTAAAATAGAACGACTTAGAAATTGTGTAGAAATAAAAGTCTGAACTTTTTTGGTGTAGAGGGTAGGATTGCTAAAGCTTCAAAAATTATTGTTGTTAGTTGGTGTCCGCCTTTATATAGTTGGCTGAAGATTAATGCGGATGGTTGCTTTTTAGAAATTCAAGTTTTGCAAGGTGTGGAGTAATATTTAGGGATTATAACGGTTTGGTTTTGGGATGTTTTTCAATTTATTAGTATTGATACTTTTGTGTCAGCTGAATTACGGGCAATCCATTCTTTTTGAATATCTCAGGTTGGAAGAATGACTAGAATTTAGTTTGGTTCTTTGCGATACTTCTTTGGTTTTGTTGGGAATAAAATGAGTCTCGCACGAAGTGATGTCTTCATTTCTTGGGGTGACGTTATCATGGTTCGAACCCGATACGACGTCATCATGCCCCGGAGCGACGTCATCATGATTCGATCCCTAAGCGACGTCATCACATTCCGATCCGACGTCATGGTTCGATCCCTATACGACGTTATCACGACCCGATCCGACGTCATCAAGTCCGATGTCCATCTCGGCACGACTCGACGTCATCACGTCCCAATACGATGTCATCAAGTACGATACCCATCTTGGCACGACGCAACGTCACCACGTCCCGATACGACGTCATCAAGTACGATACCCATCTCGGCACGACGCGGCGTCACCACGTCCCGATACGACGTCATCAAGTACGATACCCATCTCG
>JAJJMC010003761.1:1988034-2082391 GCA_023531435.1 Papaver californicum | reverse complement strand
TTATCTCATTTTTATGGATCTTTTACTATGATTTTTGGTTGTTTTTTTCCCGTAAATTTTTTGGCAGAAACAGGTTCCATGGAGATTAGCAGTTTATTGGAAAAATTGTTTGAAGTTTTTATCTTCCATTCAGTTCAGATTCTACCACATTTATAGGGAGGTGATGTTATGGCAGATTTGTTAGCAAAGCGAGGCACCTTTTCAGGTTCACAATGGTGAGATCAACCACCTTGTTATATTCCTTTAACTATTGGAAGTGACATGTCACTTCTGCCTTATTAAATCAAAGCCCAGTGGACAAGGTTTAATTTATCTATTTGCCCATCCACGTGGGCAGATCAAATCGATTCTCCATAATGGTTAATGGATAAATTTAAACCGTGAGACATGTTTTATTGATATACTACCTCCGTTTTTGGAAAAGTGTTACTATCCCTTTTTCATTTTAACCTAAAAATAGACCAAATTGAAAAGTGATAGTAACTCTTTTCCAGAAACGGAGGGAGTATTGGTTTTATTTTAAATTTGACCCGTTTTTTTTAATAATCTGATAAATTTGGTAAATGAGACCCATTTTATATAAAATACTATAATTAAAGTATTATATTAATAAACTAGAGTAATTTTTGAAAAAATATAATACTATTTGATATTGAATAAACATTGGCCGCTCGGCTAAGGTTAAACCGATTGGATAAAACTGAAATAGGATGTATAAGTATCTCAATTGGCTTCTCTTAAATATAGCCCATGGATTTATTGTCTATAACTCAAAAAGTTCAAGTCAAAATAAAAAACCAAACAACTCTTAATTCTTTACCAATAATCAACTTAAACTATAATTCAAACTAATTGTGATTCTTATCTAAATATTCTTACAAATTTATCAATTATAAACCCTAATTCTTATTTTTCTTCAAAGTCAAACTTGACCCAATAATTGTATTTCTTGTCATAATATTCTTAGAATTTTTCAATTATAAACCCTAATTCTTACTTTTCCCCAAATTCAAACTAAACCCAAACTATTTCTTTAATCTTTAAGGGTATTGGCTATTTCTTTAAAATCATAAACTTAACATTGAAATTAAGTAATTAACTATTTTTTTTATTGATTTAGGAATTTGATAGTTTATGCAATTATTTGGGAATTGTATATTGTTTTGTGGGCTATGTAGAATGATTATATAGGTTTATTTGATTAATTTAGAACGATTTTTTGGTGACCAACCCATTTTTAAGGGGACCCTTATCTACTTAGGCCATATACCCTACAAAGCTAAGGGGTCCTAATGTGATGAATGACTAAGTTACCCTTTATTAAATTTATCATAATCTAATATAACCACTCACCCAAAACAAATATAAACCAAAAATTAAAACAAAATCAAACCTAACCGAATTTTCCTTTTCAAAAACTCTTCTTCTCCTCTTTCCCTCTTTATCTTCCATAAACGATTAATCGTAGATTCATAAACGAATTTCATCGTTGATTAATTTTTTCGTTTACAAATGTCTCGTCTTAAACATTCTAAAAGAGATCTACGACCTAATCCTGGGATTGCGGCGATTGCAAACCAAGCAAATCAAGAAGAAGTTGAAGAGCCGGTTCTACAACTCGAAATAATGTAAATTTAAAGTTCGGTTGTACTCCAAATTAATATTCCAACCGAACATTATACAATTTTAGAGGAAAAATGATGGATGTTAGCCGAACTTTTTTATTGTTGACCGAACATTTTTTTCGGTTAACTCGATTGTGTGTTATTCTTTGCCGATTTTTTTTATCATGCTTTGTTGTTCGAATTTAGTTAAGTAGTCCCTGTTTTGTTTTTAAGAAAAAATCAAAAGGTAAAACTAAGCATACGGTGGTGGAAGATCTTAGAACTCTGATCACTCGCCACGGTAAACACCTACAGGAAAATAAGCATGGAGCTAAAGCTACAAAGAAATCGGGGTCGTTACCGGGAGTTGTAATCCGTGAAGTGAACCAAGAGATAGAGCAAGAAGAAGAGCAATAGCAAGAGGAAGAGGAAGATTCCTAACGAAATCTTTATCTTGTTGTTGTTAAAGAGAAGAAGCCGCCTAAGACACCTTGTGCTAGATATGCAATATTCCTGATGATGATTTGTGTTTAACTCCTACTAACCCACCTCGTGGTACGCCAGAAGATGGAGGCAAAGTGTTGTTCGGCTACAAACACTCATGGGCTGCCAAAATCTACTTGACCAAGGTATTAAATTTTAACTATATATATTTTTTCCTAATTATATTCTCTTAATTATGATTACGTTTGTGTTAGTTAGTCAATGATTATGTAAATTTTGTAGGATCATAACAATGCAACTAGACTTTTGAGACGACAGAAGACGGTTTCATGGGATATAGAGGATGAGTGTGAACAGGTGATGGAGAGAGTCAAATCATGTATTTTGTGGTCTGCTATCCATTATACACACGTCGATTTTGACAGTGTCACCGTCTCAGCGTTTTCCTAGAGGTTCTACCCAGAGACGGATACCATGCACCTCCCATTTGGTGAGATGTGTATCACTCCTGACGACGTGCGCAGGATCACCGATCTTAGAGTGGATGGAAAATGTGTTGCAGAAGGCTATCAAGCTAAGATGAGTTTTGGAGATCTAGAAGTGTTAGCAGAAGACGTTTGGGTGGAGCCGAAGTAAGATCAAGATGGAGTTCAGATGCTTTGTCAAGGAGCCTGAACCTGGTATGGAGTTGATGGAGATTGATAACAAGGGTCGTTTGATCAAGAAGCTGAAGAAGTTCAAGTTGGTCGTTTTGAAGATGGGAATTCAGAGGGACAAGAAAGAAAGTGGAGAGTGGTAAGTTGGTGATGGACAATAACAAGATTAAGCAACATGTCACCGCTTACTTGTTGTGTCATCTAGGCAGCCTTATCTTTCCTGACACTTCTGGAAACAGGGTAGATGCCAATTTTCTCCAGCTTTTGCATCCCCTCAAAGAGGTTAATGATTACTCTTGGGGTACTGCGGTCCTTGCGTTCCTTCAAGACCAACTTAGGAGCGCTAATCAGATTAATACTTCACAAATCGGAGGCTACTGCACTCTCTTCCAGGTAATCTTCGACATACCCATTCCAGTCAATTGCATAAGAAAGATGATTGATGAATCTTTATATGTAGCAAAAGCTTCTTATATTGGGTTGATAATTGATTTTTTGTTCTAACCGAACTTTTGTTAAACTGGATTTTTTTCCTTAGGTATGGGTGTACGACCACTTCCCTAAGCTGAAGTTGGTTGGTGCGAAGAAAGGTTGGCTTGCGGGGCAGCCGACGGCCGAAAAGTACGAGTTTAAACGCACACATATGAAGGATAAAGAGGATCCGTTTGTATACACGAGGAGAGTATTGGATGATTTGGGAGCGCATAAAGTAGTTTTTCACCTACTGAAGTTGAGATTTCGCCAGTCACGGCTTACTATGGGCTATTGTTCTTCCCTGACGGTTACTCGATGTAAAACCCTTGAAGAGTATTTTGCCAACTCGCTTGTGTGCAGACTATCCCAATGTGGTGAATGAAAACTTTAGATTGTTGAAGACGGGTACGAAGAACACCTCCAATTTTTTTAAGCCATGTCATGACCCACAACCAACGCCAGACATATGGAACAACATGGATGGATACCTTATTGATGAAGATTGGTGTATATATTTGGAGGAGGGTACCAAAGTGCCTATGGAGAAGTGTACATGGATTGGTATCTAGGTATTACTCATCCCTATGTTATAAATCATGTTGAACATGCTAAGGCGGATAAGGCGAAGAGAAAGGCAAAGGCGAAAGATAAGGGAGTTAAAACCGGAAAGACACCTACTTGCGGCGAAGATGTGAAGAAGGATTTGGATAGTGTGGTAAATAAATAATGTTATTCTCTTTAAATTTTTTTAAGTGTTATAAACTTTGATTTAAAATAACGTATTTTTATGTTTAACTTTGAATAAGTTAAGGCGGGTAGGAAGCTATTGAGGAAAATGATGGCTAAAATTCGCACGAGAGACCCTATGTCGACTGAAGAACAGATATCCCTTTACAACGAATGGGACAAGTTCATAACGAACAATGAGGTTGAGCCGATCAAGGAGAAGGCGCCCAAGAGGAGTCATGTACAAGGGGGAGGTTCAACTGTTGTTGCTGATACTAGAAGGGGAACAAGTGAGGAAGGATTAAGTGCAACTGCTGCTACTATGTTGGAACCAAGTTGAGATGACACCCCATCCGACGAAGAACTTGGACGTGGTAAAAGAACCGCACTCATCGACGTGGTGAATGAGTGCTTGAATTCAGCATGTTTGCATTTTAGAACAATTACATGGTTTGAATTCATTAGTTGGTTTGTATTTGACGTTAATACTCCGTAACTTGGTTTGAAAGTTTAGTTAACGAATTTCGTAAGTTCGGTAAAAAAAATTGGTTCATAAAGCCTATTACATAACAAAACGAACAAATAGTTCGGCTGTTAAAAGAAAATTTCGGTCGACATATATTTAAATCTATGAGAAACAGAGAAATGTTCGGTTATTAAATCATATTATCGAGCTAGTCGAACTTTTTACTTGATAAAATTGTTTAATTTTTGTGTAATGTTCGGCCAGAGAGAATAAGTTTGGCTAAGAATTACACAATTCAGAGTAATGTTCGGTTAGGGAGTAAAATATCAACCCTAGCCGAACTTCTGACACCAACAATCCATGGTGAAATAAAAAATGTTCGGCTGTCTGCAATAGATAATTTCCAACCGAACTTCTGATACAAAATAACCGGGTAAATTGAAAATGTTCGTTTAAAATACCAAATATAATATTAACAAACTTTTTAGGATGGTTCTAGACATACAAATTCGGTTATTAATTCCTATTATCGAGATAGCCGAACTTTATACATGATAAAATTCTTTGTTATTTTGAAAGTTCGGTTAAGAATCACATTGTTCGGTTTGAAAGTCTATTAAAGTCCTAACCGAACATATCAGTTCGGCTACTACCATTAGTATTACCCCCAGCTAAGTTCGGCTATTACCAATAGTTTTAACTAATAGTTCAGCTACTACCATGAACTCAGATAGTTCGGCTATCTGTGTTCTTCATTGTACTAGCCGAACTTATATCGATCTTGCCGAAGCCAAGTTATAAAGTTTGAAATTTTCACTAGATTAAACCAAATTTAAGCCAAAAACACATTAGCAAATATACCCGGATATCCCAAATATTATAATCTTCATCTTCTTCGTTGTGGTCTCGATAATCTCGAAAAAAACCATAATTTTGGGGTTGAGTTTAGGTTTGGGGAAGAACACATTCACCATCTAACAAATCATCCGTTACCGGATTGTTGGGAAAATTGACGAATAATTTGTTTCTTATATGATTTATAGGTTCAAATTCCCCCTTGTTTGCACTCGAATAATTCATTTTAAATTCAACAACCACCAAACTTAGGTTTTAATTTTTTTTTTCAAAAACTGTTCTTCTCCTTATTCTAATAATTTTCTAACAGAACAATATTTGATCTCATCTAACACTTAAAGTTAACTAAGTTTGACTAACTCTAATTATTACCTCCTAATTAAGCGAGAGTATTTTTGCCATTAGTAAAATTCTATGGATATAGGAGCAGAAGTTATTTCCACCTTAGTAAAATAGGAGATGGTCCCTTCAAATTCTAAAAGACCCTCAAAATTTCATTTTTAATCTAATCACTTACTATAAATAATAAATCCATAAACAATATTTAAAAAAGTCTTTTAATTTGAGTATTTGTTCATTATCTTATTGTAGAGAGATAATGAACAAATTTTAACTGTATCTGCTCTTTTAAATTTAGATGATTTTGTAATTGACCTTTTATTTTATTTTTTATTTTCCTGTGTAAATGAAACTTTACTTTAAAAAAAGTCTGAACTTTCTAGCATGGATCAACAGGTATAAAAATCACCGAGTCGAAAACGGAGTGAACAATTCCTTAAATTGGATTTAGATGGTTGATGAATCATTAATAGGGTGACACTGGCGTGTAAGTTGATAAATAAATGAAATCATCGTGATGCAACAGAGTCACAGTGAGAACATGCACGCATACAATATAATAACATCCAGACGATAATATTCATATACTATTAAAATTCAAGATCTGCTTTCCGGGAAGAGGTGTAAACTGTTGAGAGGAAGAGTTGCAGACAGGAAAAAGCATCTTCCGATTAAAAATAGGCAAATAAATCAGCAGTGATTACTACGTTACACTTGTTTGTGCATTTGTGGAGAAGACTTGAATTTTAGAGCAGATTACTCTAACAAAAAGGATAAGACGTCTCTACCTCTCAATATCAAAATGTGT
Organism: Papaver californicum; assembly: GCA_023531435.1. Taxonomy (NCBI): domain Eukaryota; kingdom Viridiplantae; phylum Streptophyta; class Magnoliopsida; order Ranunculales; family Papaveraceae; genus Papaver; species Papaver californicum. Next base: position 2,076,019 of record JAJJMC010003761.1, on the reverse strand, counting down.
ATACGCAATTCAATTGGATGATTTCCATCAAATAAATAAATAAATAAATTGTGTGACGTGCTAAATGTGCAAAAGTGTCTTATTTTTATCATTCGTTAATACGCCTATCTTTTGATGTCTATCTTTGTGTGACTCATCTTCTGAGTCACTAATCGATGATATATCGGTTTGGGAAAAAAAAAAGAAAAAAAAAAAGAAGTGTTAAAAAAAATCAATTTAAATTAACTGTTGCTAAATGAACCGAAAATTGTTTAATTCACGTTCCTTATCTGTAGTAACTAATTACGGTTGAAATAAATAAAATTAATTAATCAAACCCCCAGTCAAAAGAGTCAATGTTTGTTTGACCTCTAAAAACAAATAAATAATCTAGAAAGCGGAGTATGTTAGTTAAGTTGCACATTAATGTACAGAATAACACAATTGAAATTGTAATTTAATAGTTACACTTTCCATATTTATTTCCCCCAATCTCCCCCTTTTTCGTCGTCTTCTCCCCCAAAATCTTTACTGCTCCATCTCACTCTGCTTTTTTTCTTTTCCCCCAAAATTTTATCTCTCTTCATATTTCTAGGATTCTTTTGATAAAACCCTAATTTTTCTCTCCTTTAATTTAATCAAATTAAAGTTATCTTTTTGATATCCTACAAAAACCCACGATCCCCTTTCCTCCTCCCTTTGTCACTCCTCCTCTTGAAAAAAATCCCCTAACAAATTTCAATATCTGGGTCTCTCTCTCTGTTTGTATTGTATCTCTAATAATTCACCATGTTTTCTACACCATATGTTTTGTTCTTTGCTCTATTACTATCATTACCATTAATATTTCTTCTGGCACCTAGAATTCTCCCACCAAAACATCAACCAATTTCTCTTCCTGATGAACTTGATGATCTTGCCTTATTTCGAAGAGCTTCTCTTGCATCTATGAATCATCCACAATCAAAATCATCAATTTCACATCTGGGTACAACAAATCCACCACCAAAAATCGCTTTTTTGTTTTTGACGAATTCTGACCTAATTTTTGCTCCTCTTTGGGAAAAATTCTTCAAAGGGAATGAAAAATTGTATAACATTTATATCCACGCAGATCCATCAATCAAAATAACACCTCCTGGTGGTGTATTTAATGGGAGATTTATAGCAGGTAAGAAAACAAAACGTGCATCTCCAACCTTAATTTCTGCTGCTAGAAGACTTTTAGCAACTGCTCTTCTTGATGATCAATCAAATACCTTTTTTGCACTCGTTTCTCAACACTGTATTCCTCTCCACTCATTTAGATTTGTTTATCACTCATTATTTGCTTCGCCTCATACCGAGTCATCTTCAAAATCCTTATCAACTGAATCATGGGTAACTCGTTGGAATCGTCGTGGCCAAGTTAGATACAGTAGTTTTATTGAAATTCTTGGTGAAGAACCAACTCTACAGGATAGATATACAGCAAGAGGAGAAAATGTAATGATGCCTGAAGTTTCATTTGATGATTTTCGTGTTGGATCACAGTTTTTCATACTAACTCGACGTCATTCATTGCTTGTAATTCGAGATCGAAGGTTATGGAGGAAATTCAGATTACCCTGTTTAAACAAAGAATCTTGTTACCCAGAAGAACATTATTTTCCTACTTTATTATCTATGGAAGATCCAAAAGGTTGTACTCACTTTACACTAACTAATGTAAATTGGACTGGTAGTACTGGTGGTCATCCTCATGAATACAAACCTGGGGAAATTAGTGCGGAACTTGTTTACAGACTTAGGGTTTCAAATTCAACTTACTCTTATCTATTTGCAAGGAAATTCAATGCTGATACTTTGAATCCGTTAATGGAGATCGCTGATACCGTCATTTTCAGAGACTGAAAATTCTTCAGATATCAGGTAATATTTCTTTTCTGATACATCTATTTTCCCATCTCAGATTTAGGAATTGTTTTCACAAATCTGTATTTTCCTAGGGTAGACCGGTTTAGTGAACTCAACCGATTTGACTCAGTTCCGAATAACCGAGTGAACTCGTTTAGGGTAGGTTAGAAAATTGGGAATCTAGAATGTGAAACCGTTGAAACGAATTTTTTGTTTAATTTCATCCCTAAAAGTCGGTTTTGAATGAACGGTTCTTGTCTAGTTAAATTATAATCCTGATTTTGAGGTTGCTGGGTCTCTTACACAATGTAGTTAATATCGGATTTTGGTTTATATTGGTCGAGAGTGATATATAAGTACACTTTTATAATTTCGGTTCCAAATATTGACGAAATATCGGTCCACACATTTTATACCTATAATTATTATATCAAATATTTTTTTTATATTGGATCTATTAAAATATAAAACTAATACTTATTTTTCTAAAATACCATGAAAAACATGAGTAACAATTAAAAATCCTAGAACTAGGATAAATAAATCGTTCATTATTTTTTTGGTGTTTTTATTTTATATATATTTTTTAAAATCCTCCAAATTGATTTCTGCCATCTCGATCAAATCATTTTGAATCATCTCTACCAAAATTATCGACCAAATATCATATCGACGATATAGCTTGTTTCGTCTCGGATAAATATCAAAACCAATATTATCGATAAAATCCCTATAAATAAACATTTAGAGCCACAATACCTGTCTACATTAATTGATGTTTGCTGTACCATTTATGGACTCGCCAACAGTTTTGATTGCATCACTGAGATGTCCTTTTTAGTGAATTATTGTTTGTACATCACGTTCAATTTAGCGGGAAAATATTTACTTTTCTGTTAGTCGATGTTATTTTCTTTTGTTCATCTTGACCATTATCGTTAATCGGACAGCTCTGTTAGTTTCCAATCTAAAAATATCCTGTCCTAATGTAAAAGGTAAATCTATCTGGGGGTAACGTGGTCTTTCGAGTGAGTGTTAGTTGTCGGTGGATTAATTTGTGGTTGAAGTCAACATCATGAATAGAGGATTCTTTGGTAATTTAAGTACAGATTTGATTGATTTTGATATTTTTGCTGTTGAAAATTTTATTGTTAGGTGAATTTTTTTTCATAAATCTGACATACTGAATGACTTCTCTCTTGTTTTGCAGAAACGTGAGTATTTACTGGAGGTGTCAAAAAAGTGTGGGAGTCAGTTGACTCAGTGAGTGAGCTAGCGTTAACGAGTTTGAGGCTGTATTTTAAAATGAATTGGGCAACTTGGAAATCCGGGTTAATAAGGATCTCCTCGATCCTGCTGGGATATTTTTTCTCTTGCGAAGGAAGAGAAGAACGAATGAAGCACATCTTAAAAATATGAAGAAGTTCGAATCCCAGGCCCAGAACCAGACCCAAATAGCAGCCCAACTTGAAGCCTAGTTCAAGTCAGGTTTTCTTTTTTATATTTTTAGTAAAAAAAGAAATGAAAAAACAAAACAAAATAAGGAGGTCTATGTTTAGAATTGTCTGTGGTCTTTGTATATATATATGTTTGAACGGAAATGTTGTTGGTCAGTTCAAGTCTAAGATATTTTTTCTCCTTGCTTTTTTGATTTTAAGAAAAAGGAAAGAAACAAAAGTGAATGGTTGGGGGACTATTGTAGAGAATGAAAAAAGAAAAGTAATAGGAATCCGCCCCATTAATGCTTTACTTGTAACTCTTTGAATCCCTCTTCTTTTTTTTTGTAAGATAGATGTGTTGAGAGAAACATTTGAAGAAAGATGTATCTCTCAATGTATTAGTAATGAGAATTGAGAAAAATGAAAACCAAATATTCTCTCTGGAGTAATCTTTGTTTTGTCTCTACTGCCTCTTTTTATTTCAAGCTTTTGTTTGTTACTTCACACTCTGCTATATTCCTGCCTTTCCTTTCCCAATGGTTCTTTCCTTTCCCAATGGTTCTTTTCTTCTTTGTAAGCCTCTTTTAAGGTTCCTAAGCTTTTTGTTATCTAAATTAAAACCGGTGATTCCTAGTGACTTATCGACGTAAAAGTTAAGTTGGAGGGTTTCATGTGTGTAGTTTGTTTAGCTACAAAATTTGATATTCCCGCCAACAATTGTGGCCGACAGGCCCGTGAGAGCCTCTTCCCGCCAAAAGAGGTTCATGGCACGGCAGCCTCTTCGGCATCATGGAGATTAGAGACTATTTGTATATTGCCCTATTGATTTAACTCAAGCCCCCGGACTTTTTAGAGCAGAGTTGAATTTGCATAAAATCTCCTAGGACCACGAAATTCACATTTAGGTATCCGATTATCTGAGTAGTTGGATTTATTCTTTCTTGCAAATTGGGAGTAGGGACTAGGGACCATGATTGATGTTGATTACTTGATTTATGTTTCTTAGGGCATCTACGGTCACACGACTAGATGAAATGATCAAAGATCAAAAAATTTGATCTTTACTCCAGTTCAAAAGCAGTCATGGATAGTCAAGCGGGTTTCTAGCACTGCGTCTGGGATGGGGCGAACACTTAGCGCTACGCTTGGGGTGACAGACGGAATTCTAGGATCTCGCTTGGTCTTGACGGTGTCGCATCATTACGCCTGTGGTAGAATGGGACGGGCGGTGTCCTAACGCACCGCCTGGTATACCAAAGCAGAACACTAGAGTACCGCTTGGTTAAGTCATTGCTAAGTTAGTTAATTAGTTAGTAGTTAAAAACGATTTAGATTAGTAGTTGGTTAGATTAGTTAGTACAAACGGTTTATATTAGTAGTTAGTTAGATTAGTTAGTACAAACGGTTTAGATTAGTAGTTAGTTAGTTTCGTAGTTAGTTAGCTTAATTAGATTAGTTAGTACAAACGGTATACTAAGGCATCGTTCACATTGAGCGAAAGGTAGGCGTTGCGCTTGGGTGTAAGCGGCACTCCAACTTCCCGTCTCAGCAGGCGAAGCCTCAACGTACCGCTGCGTCTGGCGAACTCCTAGCTGTTCGCCCGTGTTTTTAAACGAAATGCTGGTCTTGCGCTTGGGTCCAAACGAACTTCTAGGATCTCGCTTGATTATAATTTTTAGTCGTATGTACAGTCGATTTCGTCGATTAAAAATCAAATTTGATCGCACGGCTGCGCTTGAAATTTAACGATTAAAGATCAAATTTAATCTTTGATCTGGGATTTAATCGATGACTGCAGTTGCTCTTAGACTCCAAACTATCCAAGGTAGTAGTCGGTCCCTCGTCACAATACTTTACACGTGTTAGCTCTATCCGATTACTGAAATTGAACGTAACATTTTAATGGTTTGTAAAAACGGTGGTGCTATTTTCCTCCCTCTTCTCCTCCTAAACTTGTGCTATCGTGTTCGGCTTTATTACACGAACACAATATCGTGTTTTGCTAGTAGTTGAGTTGATAAACAATGTATTAACGAAACAATTAGGATCCATCGACAACAATTAATATAAACGATTGCTGAATTTGTGCCCACCACAACTCAATGATCACAAGCGTGTGGATCCAACTACACACCATCATTTTTCAACAAAGTTTTGATTTCATAATCATCTCAACCATTTCATTATGATGATTCGAGGCCAATGCTAATGGTTGAAAATTCTTGTCAAGGACCCGTCTATCCTACTCCTTTCCAAATTGGTTAGTTGCTAACAAACACACATGATGAAATATATGCTTTTGTTTTTGGTTCGACAAGTGAACGGCAACAAGTTGAAAAAATACCATACCGATTTTTATTTCTTTAATATTTATCATTTTTAATAAGAAATTAGATTTGTATCTGTGTTACACACCAAACATATTTAGCTTTTCACTATTTTTTATTATGGTGGAATGGTTAGATTTACACTTTATTTTGTTTTGGTTTCCTAATATAGTCCCGGTTTTTGAATATGGTAGGTTTAATATCAACAAATTCCAAATTGAATTTGGTTTTGATATAGATCGTCGATTTGCGCTGTTGTCCACCCACTGTAGGTGACATTGATCCAACACAATTAAGTATTAATTTTAAAACAAAAAAGTCAATAAGATAGTGGATTTCTTTAACCCCTAAATACTTGCACCAATCAAATTATGTCAAATGTCCTTACTAAAACTCCCGGTTCACAAAAGTCACAAAAACTTTATTTCAGCCAATAGAAAATAAAAATTTTCTTACCGTTTATCTAGACCTTTAAGTCTTTAGATATTTGACGCAACCATTCATGAAACCAACGGAGAATGTGATGTGACGTGAAAGAAATCTCTTTTCACCTCGAACAGGTTCCTCATCAGTCATCTCTAGAATTATGATGGGCTATATGGCACTGGAAGCATTCAAGCAAATCACGTACAAGCGACATGACGTCTATCACGAATCTATTAGCTATTCTCTTTTTTATCTCTTTATTAAGAAATGTTGAGTTTTTATACCAATTTTGGTTAACTACTAATGCTATCATGCAAATTAGTAACTCAAAAATGTTTCAATTGTAACATGAATTCTCTTTGGCACAAAAATAAACACTTTGTATGCAGACTAACTAGCACATCCCAATTAGTAATCCAAGATTTTGGTTCTATCTCATCAAATAATTTGACACAAATACAGAAAAAAATTATACAAATACCATTTTGTCAAATTGAAATAAAATCACAATCTAATCATATATACAAGCAATTTTAGATCAAGCTTTATCAAAACAGGAATAAAAAAATATAAAAGAAATGGATGCACTTTGTCAACGAAAATCAGTGACTAAATAATCAATTGGTTGTATTAAGGCGAGTAATCTCTTTACTTAAGACATTTAATACCATGTATATAATGTTGTTACAGGAAATGACATACGTTTCCATCATTCAACAATACCTCGATGTTCTTTGCAGCACTTCGATTAACACTGAACAACGAACGCGAAATTTGTAGTATAAAACTCTCTTACATAATCTCGAAATGTAGTTAATGAAAGTTAATAAAGTTCAAGTTTTTTCTGTGTACACAAAATGGTTTTTTTCTCTATTCTAATTGGGAAAAGAGAATTGGGTTATAAATCAATTGAAACAAAACGACTGTTAGGATTCAATTGACCCTAGGATGACTTCCATTCATTATTCAAATTAAGGTTTTGATCCAAACCGTCATATTATATTACTTAATAATCCAATGATTATGTTTAGTATGCTCCATAAGGTCGTGAGTGTTCCTTCTTATTTTGAATATTAGCCATCCATTTATATCTTGTTTCACCAACTAAACTTCATTGTTTAGTACCAAATTTCATTCACATTAGAAATAGTCTTGAGTGGGCAATTCAAGACCATATTTCCTACAATCACCCACATGAATAAAATTGTATCACAAAAATATAGAATGACAACTCTAATCCTAAACTCTAATGCAGAAAATAAAGAGTTGTGGGCGGAATATCACTACATCAGGAGAGATAAATTTTGGGCTTGAATCTTCCATATCGAACATCTACTGGGTTTACTAGTTGATCAGTGAGCACGATATCTTGAGTTGCTCAACTTTATAATGTAAACTAATTCGATAGATGGCACATAGTTTATTTCCTTACAAATTCGGTTCTCGATTGTTTTATTTTTATCCCTGAACGATACTATGCTTTCGTGAGTGCTCAAGGGTAACTTATCCTTATAGTTATCATAGAAGCGGCCATACTTCTCACTCATATAGGTGATCTCCTATTTGAAATTATCCTGCCATTCTTTTTTTAGTTATTATAAGTTACAGGAATCATGAAGATAAATTCAACCCCTCACTTGACATGCAACGTTGTTTCATCGTATAAATGGGAAAAAACGTAACCTCTCACAATGTTTCCGTTGAGTATAAATTTACAACTTGGTTATCTCTTTTGAACCTAGATAACCATGTGATCTACAATCGTTAGGTTCGGTTTCCTCCATAAAAATACTCTTTATTTGTAGGTGTTTGTGGGGAAATTGAATTAAAAGGCTAATTTAGGAAAAATGGGGTGAGCAGGTGATAATTCGTCTAATCCTTAAACATTTGTACTGTTGAAGTACTTTATTTAGATTTGAGAGATCAATCTGTACAATCCTGGCCTAAACCAAGCAATGGACGTTCCAGTTTTTCTTCAGTCACAAAGGAGAAGGAGAAGGGTTGGTCTTAGTGAGGGAAAAGAGAGAAAGATTGAGGTCAGAATATTAGACTCTGTGGGATATAATAGGTGCGAATAGCTATGAACAATTCTCTGTGTGTGACTGAGAAGGTAATAAAAAAATCAAGGTTGATTGACTTGTATTGTTCTGTGTTCGAGTTAGACTTTTTTATCGTCTGTCTTAGACTTTGACTTGTCGTAAATAAATAGAGAATCTATTTATATCATATCTATTATAACCAGTTCACCTGACCTCCTCTATGGAAGAAAGTGTCGATTGTTGAGTAGTGGTGAAGTGGAGAAGTTGGAGAAAGTGTTGTAAACCGCTCTCCACTAGGTTGAATGGACGGTTGCTCAACCTACTACTTCCCTACTCAACTATTGATCGAACTTTCTAGAGTTTTCTCTGTAGTGGTGCATAGTTGCACCACGTGCCGTAGACCTCCAGACCAATACCCTAGTAAATATCCCCCCATTTGTGACATCTTTGATGTCTCGTATGATTTTAGTAGAAAATACTACTTAGTATGAAGTCGAGTTGTGACTTACTTAGTCAAGTTGACTTATGACTTGTCATGCATGGCTGGACATGAATAATGAATCTTGATGAGCCTGACAGGACTAGTGAGGCTTGTAAAGAGCAGGTAGACTGAAAATAAATATGTATTTATTTAGGCCTCATGTCAAGATTCTGATGTGCTCAAGTGAGCAGTGATAGTTCGAATGTGTCAACCGGTACTGACATGCTGAAATGAATAGGTGATGCTGGATACAAGCATTAAGTAGGTTGAACATTTCCTTTCATGTCATCAGCGAGAGGTGATGGATGATCGTGAAAGAGTGAGAAAAAAAATATTTAAGTTGATTTTTGTTGTTAGAAAACTCAGAAATAAGACTTTTTAGTAAAAACGTTGTAGATTCTTCATACGATGTCTGTTTTCAATGGTTAACCCCAATTCGGAATTGGAAAATCGTCAGTTATCACCTTGCGAAAGGATTTAGGTTTAGATCTTGTTTTGGAAGTCAAACAGAGAAAACAACAACCTTCCAGGAATATTTTAGGCAAAATTCTGACAATTTTCAGCTTGTATTTTGTCTAGGGTTTAGGCTATATCTCCTAGATCATTGGTCGGAATAAGACGCCCTTTTAGTATGTTGTAGAAGAGACATGTACGAACAACTTCCGTGAATGACGCATTACCCCACTCCTTACCCATCAATACGGATTTTCATAGTTAGAGGACTGAAGTGTGTATAACATGTTGAGTATAAGAACATGCCTAGCATGCTGAGTGTAGAATACGTGTGTGAAGCCACACATGAAAATATATGTGTATGAGGCCACACATGAAAATATATGTGTATGAGGCCACACATGAAAATATATAAGTGAGGTCTAGTATGGCCTTTGATAGATAAGGCAAGAGACTTGACTTGGATGAACAAGTTGAGCCTGGTAGCTAAGACGGATAAGCTTAGCTAGGTGAGATGGACATGCCTGCTTAGGGTTAAGACGGATAAGCCTTCCTAAGGTTGGACGGACAAACTTGCTAAGGTTGGACGGACAAGCTTGCTGCTAGGTAGGCTTGACAATTTTGGACAGGTAAGCTTGCTGCTTGGTATGACGGACAAGCACTGCCAAAATAGGTAAGACGGACAAGCTTAATGATTTAAGCTAAGACTCACACAAACTGTGGCTATAGGCTAAGGTGCACACAAACTGTGGCCATAGGCTTTGGAACGCTTGTAAGTGTTGTGAAATCATTTTTAATGTTTCCAAACCCGTAAATTGAGTTCTTTTCATGCTCTTCACATTAGTTGTCATTACACAATTTTTGACCTTTTGCAACGATATTTGCGTTTCACTGAATTTAAGCAACGGAATATCAATTGGGAACATACGTTGCACATTTTGCATTAAACTGTGCAACTGATATTCCAGTTGCTTAAATTAATTTAAGCAACTTAAAAAGTTGGTCAATAAACTTAGCAACGGCTTTTGATATAATCAATGCAACGAAAAATGAATTTAAGCAACTGATATACCGTTGCTGAAATTTTACTGAAAAATAAAAAAAGAATCACAAAATCGTATTTTTATTTTCAAAATTCTAATATTACAAATGCTGCATCCATACAAACATATGATCCTCACAACATTTTATCTTTCCAACATGGGTTTCATACACATAATTTATACTCTACATTAATGTGCACTGAATTCACATCAGCTGAATCAACCGCATGTGTACTGACTAAAAGCTTAATGCATATTTGCAGAGCAAAAGAGTTTGCTTTGTAAAACTATCAAAAACATATTAGATGTGACAAAAACCTTATAATCCAAACACCAAATTATGCAGGAAAAAGGCAACTTGTATAAAGAATGTCTCCAACTACTTCAGATTGGTAATAAACGGCCAAACTATCCCCGATACATAGATAAGGAACTGTAGGTAGTGTACCTGAAATTAAAAAAGGAAAGATCCTTAACAGGAGTGTTCCAAAATGACCCAAACTTTACCAGAATACTACAACGTTGAAAAATCCATCTCTGCAAAAAAAAACAATTATAGAAATAGAATTAAGAACTTCTACTGTGACTGCTAAAAAACTGAACTTAGGTGGCATTGTCTAAGAGATTAATAAGTTCTACAGTGATTGTTTACACTTTTTGTTTTCACCGTATCACAGCATGCTCTATATTGAACACTGCACAAACGATAAAAGAAGCATTTCCTGCTTGAAGTTAATTCACCTGCCCATGTTCACTACACCTTAGTAGAATTTGCGAAGAAACTAAAGAACAGTTCAATACTAAAGTGAGTAAACCATAATAAAAAATATACTTGAGTGTCTGTAGAACTATTGTTGTGACAGTGTTCAAGGACTTGGTACTGCAATGTTGGACACTTTCGTCAATTGCTGCGATTCAATATCAATCAAAAGAATAATAGAGCAAAGACGTAAATGAGCAAACAAGAATATGATCAACTAAATTAAATATGAAGATTAACTATATACCTTTCTTGAGGTGAAGTATGGTGAAATTTGCTACACGACTGAACTAGCTCTGATGGAGGACTCTACAAGATATGGAAACCATCCGTGGGATACCTTACCTACATCGTTGTTCTGATGTGCATGCCATTTGCATTGTTTCACCTGTTACAAGATGTTCAACAACCGTTGCAAGTAAAGTAACTACTTCAAAATGCACACTAATGAATACAATATATAATTTGGATTGAGAAAATATGGCAAGTATTAATATAAGATGAGGCAGGATCTCTGATGAAATTGGGGACGTTTTATCTACTGCCAAAGTGTGGATGCCCATTCAATTAGACCTGCAAAAGCAACCATTGTGCTTCAATTTTAATATGAAATAACCAAAGCTCATAAATATCTAATTATAAATTTGAGAAGAGCCAGACAACATAAAAAAGAACATTATGTGATAAACTTAGTCCTCCTATTCCAGAATTAAACGTACAAGATAATATAGAAGAATTTTTTTTAACCGTTGATATCATTTTTCCTAGATGCTCAGAACCCATCCTATGAGCAGAACACCTGTACTCACGGGTACTTGCAAAATACTCCTACTCCTCCTCCAATCAGGCTGCAAAAAGTTTAATGCTTTACAAACTATACATGGTGTTCGGAAGAAGATAAAAGGATAACTAACAAGAAATCTTATGTAGAAAAACTAATAACATGGAGAAAAAAGTGAGCGAGAAAGTCCCGACAAAAACCTTAGCATAAGTTGTGCATCCTCAAGCAAAATGTCTTTCCTCTCCACATTTGTAGCATAAAGTAGGTGTAGCTACACCACCACCTGTATCCCCTCTTCTTTTTGCACACCCCTATAATAGCAGACTTGCATAAGAACAGAGTGATTATATCTCTAAAATAATTGCTAAAGTGAATGGACGGGTTATATCAGAAAGTGGCAGATGTAGCTAACCAAACCAGTATGGCCAGATTGACCACAATTGGAACAAAAAACTACTCTTGAACCAGTATCCATGAAGTCAACACAACAAAGATGGCCAAACATTTTGCATATGTAACGTTGGATTTCCTGCTCAAGTTCATCAGAAAAACAAAAACATAAAACAACTGTTATAAAATTCAGTCATGATACTTTAACTTCTGAAATTGAAAAGGCAGCCCTTGCTTAAAAATAATACTGCTCTACAGATTTTGGAAAGTTGCCACCTTTAGATCCTCAGGTGCATAGTCGTTAAAGCATGAGAACATGTTGTGCCCATAATCTCCGTATCGCAGGCACATTTCAGAAAGCTGGGTGATTTCTTAAACTTCCATTAAGAACTCAATTCAAACCTCCACTTCTATATTCATTAAAATTACATTAAAAACCCATGAATCAATAACATGAAAACTCAAAAAAAAAATAAAAAAAAAATAAAAATAAATACATGATTAACCCACACATAGCAGATCTAAAAAGAATGATTGTAGATATCCATTTTCTGAATTGAAACATTCAAGAATCTTAGAAAGGCTTTAATTCAAGCGATAAATCAAAACAAAACCCAAACGAAAATGAACCAGATGTGAAGATAGACACTAAAAATAAACCCTAAATGAATATGTCGATTATAAAAGAAAAAATTAAACTCAATCATTCTGAAGATATACAATAACAAATTAAACCTTAGAAAATCAAAACAACCAGATCTGAAGATATACAATAACTTAAACTCAATCATTCTGAAGATATACAGTAACAAAATTAAACCCTAGAAAATCAAAACAACCAGATCTGAAGGTATACATTAACAAAACTCAATCCATAAAACTGTAATTAAAAACAAACCCATGTTTAAAACTCCATGATATCCAACGAAGAAACATATAAATTGAATATTTTTTAAGGAAATTTTACTACGCAAATGAAGCTAGACTCAAAAAAATAAAAAACAATGAAATAGAAGGGGATTTTACTGGATAAACTTATCTATTTAGATTGGTTAGAATTCAACTGTGGAGAATACTCTGCAAGCTTTTGCGAAGAAAAAAACCACATTTCTAGGGTTTAAGCAAAATTTGGGTTACTGAAGATTGAGTTTGATTTCTGAAAGATGAGTTTTGATTCATGAGATGCGGGTTTAGTGATTTTCGGCAGATTGGGATGGATTTTAAGAGATCTCAGTTTTGGAAAGAAGAGAAGAGGGAGAGAGAGAAAAAAAAATCAGATAAGAAAATAGAAGAGAAAAGGAAAATAGTTAGGATAATCCTGTAATAGACATTTAAACCCTTAACCTTTTAATAAAGTACGAGTGTATCCTAATTTCTTAATTTTCTGTCCGCAGTATACAATTTAATGCAACGGATGTCTTATGCGCAATGGAAATATAAGTTGCACACTAGAAAAACCAGACGTTGCAAAAATATGGATATGGTGTAGTGTGTCTCTCCATGCGAGGATTAATGTGATCAGGGCTAATTTTATCTAGTAGAAGCTTATGAGATTGTGCTTGGCACAATTTCAACTTGGCATCTAAGCGTAGCTATGGCACTTTAGTCAAGTAGATTCGTATGTTACCTCTATATAACATCTATATATGTATTTTAGTGAGTCAATATTGTTCAGTTGCGCGTGACTTTTGACATGAGTTAATTTTGGGAATTCAGCGGCGGAATATAACACCAAATGATACTCAAATTGCTCTATATTAGTGGATAATCTATCAAGGAGCTTGAGATTTTGAGAGACAGGTACTTAAGCCTCTATCTTGATAGGTACTTTAGCCATATAGTACTCAAATTGCTCTATACTAGTGGACAATCCATCTAGGAGGTTGTGATTTTGAGAGATATGTACTTAAACCTCTGTCTTGAAATTTTCTGCAGACTCGGGTTAGAGATGCAATGTTTTACTATTTTACCCTTGACAAAAACCCACCATCTACAGTAGGCAATAACCTCATTCCCCACGATGATGTAATTACTATCTCTCTAGGTAACTTTTTTATAAACGGATCCGCTAAGTTTTCCTTGGACCTTATATACTCCATGGATATAATTCCTTGAGAAAGTAATTGCTTAATGGATTAATGTCTTTGACCTATGTATTTAGACTTACCATTGTACATCTTACTACGTGCCTTTGCAATAACTGAAGTATTATCAAAACTAATGGTTATTGCATGCACTGGCTTGCGCCATACTGGTATATCCTCTAAGAAATTTCGAAGTCATTCTGTTTCCTTTGCCACTTCATATAAAGCAATGAACTCGGCCTCCATTTTTGATCTTGATATCAACGTTTGTCTAGATGATTTCCACGATACCGCAACCCCATCCATAATATTTTTTGCTTTAGTATCAATTGAGTACCAGACCAGTTAGCATCAACATATTCTTCCAGAATCGCTAGATATGATGTATAATGTAACCCATTTTGTATTTTTCAAGTATCTCAGGACTCTTACGATTTCTTGCCAGTGAGTGTTATTAGGATTACTTGTAAAAATACTCAATTTACTTATTGCATATGTTATGTATGGTCTAGTACAACTCACTAGATGCATTGGACTAAAAATTACTTGTGAGTACTCGAGTTGATTTACAACATGTCCTTCATTTTCAAAGAGACGTGCAGTCACATTTAAGGGCGTACTAGCCACTTTGTCATCATTCTTATTAAATCTTTCCAAATATTCTCAACATAATTTTCTTGAGAAAATTTTATTCATTCCGGAGTTCTAGAAATTTTAATTCCAAGAATGACGTCTGATTTGCCTAAATCCTTCATATCAAAATGTATAAACAATATTTTCTTTATAGACTTTATAATTATGATTTTTTCTCATAATCAGCATATCGTCTACATATACACATATAATTACAAACCTTGTAGGTGTTGTTTTAGTGTAAACTCATTTTTCACACTCATTTATGTTAAACCCATTTGATAATATTGTGTAATCAAACTTTATATGCCACTGTTTTAGTGCTTGCTTAAACCCGTAGAGCGACTTCACCAACTTACAAACTTCCACAAACCCTTCATGTTGTTCCATGTATATTTTTTCGTCTAATTCTCCATTTAAGAAAGCAATTTAACTTCCATTTGATGTATATATATCCTGATTATAATGTGTTGTAAATGCAATAAGCAATCTTATGGATGTAATCCTTGTAACAAGAGAATATGGGTTGAAGTAATCTAAACCTTCTTTTTGTCTAAATCCCTTGACAACCAGTCTTGCTTTATACTTTTCTATCGTTCCATCAATCTTAAATTTTTGTTTGAAACCCCATTTACTACCCAAAGGTTTCCAACACGGGGTAGATCCACTATCTCCCATGTGTGGTTTTGCATGATGGAATCGATTTCACCATATATGGCTTCTTTCCAATACTGATCTTCTGGCGTAGCCTTTAATTATTTAAATATTTGAGGTTCATCCTCTAACATACAAATTATAAAATCTTCACCATGAGACTTAGTAATTTTACCCCTTTTGGTTCTGCGAGGTTCATCAACAATTTTTTGTTTTCTTGTTGCTCGGGTGATGCGAAGTACTTGTATTTCCATCATCACTAACATTTTTTCTCTTAAGAGGATTGTTAGTTTCCGGTTTCCATGGAAACACATTTTCAAAGAATACTGCATCCCTTGACTCTAGAACGATGTTTACATGTGTATGTTTAATTTTTTTTTTATTTATAAACCAAAAATCTATATGCACTAATATTCCCAGCGTACCCTATGAAAATACAATCCACTGTTTTTGATCTTATCTTGACCCCTTTAGGAAGCGGTACTACTACCTTTCTCGAGCACCCCCACACTTTGATGAATTTTTATAAAGGTTTCCTACCTTTCCACGATTCATACGGGCTTTGAGACTTTTTCTTGTGGGGTACTTTATTCAAAGTATAGTTTTCTGTAAGTATATCCTACCCCTACAAGTTGTCGGGTGCTCCAGAATTTATCAAAAGAGATTTCATCATCTCCTTTAAAGTACGGTTGTTGCGTTCAACAATACCATTCGGAGGCGTTGTTTGATGAGTGATTCCAACATGCGCACAAATTTCATCCAAAGTAGATTTATACTCGGTGCCTCTATCGTTTTTCAGAATTTTAATCTTTCTGTTTAGTTGATTCTCAACTTCTTTCTTATGAAGTTGAAATTTATCACCAACTTCATCTTTACTTCTTAACAAGTAAACACAACAATACCTTGTATTAGTATTGTCATCATGAAAGTGATAAAGTACTTTTTACCACCCCTGAATTATACCAATTTTAAATTACATAAGTCAGAATGAATTAAATCCGATGGTTTTATATCCGTTTCAACTGCATGAAAATGAGGTTTAGAGAACTTAAATTTAGCACATACTTCACACATTTTGATTGAATCTATATCAAATTTGGACAAGAGTTCCATGTTCATTAATTTCCTTAATGAACGGTAATTAACATGAACCAATATCTCATGCGAAATGGAGCAAGACTCAGCCATGCAAGTCGAAGGAGTCACCTTGTCTATTTTAGGCATAACAGTTCTTACTTTAAAGTTGTTTTCAGTTTCCTTCGACATATTATTCGAATCAAACCCACACAATCAATAAGTAGTTCTTTAAATTCTACAATTTAAATGCCACTATACACAATGCATAGTAACTACTGATAATTAAAACATCGAATCACAAACATTCCAAATTAACCAACTTACTAAAACAAAATATTATCAGACTTGAGTGGTTTGTAAAAAAGGGATATTATGGTATATATATATAATCAAAGCAAACACGACGTAGATCTACTAATATGTATAGTATATAAATAAGAATTAATTACCCTTCTCAAAACACTACTTGTACACGTAACATAATTGAATAACCAACTCACCACCATTAACCAACATTGATTAGAAATAGAAACTACACCACTAATGTATAGTAAATGAGCCAAGATTATATAAAAGAAATTAAATTTAAAGTCGTAAGATTATTGGGTTTTTATATCAATTTTGGTTAGTAACTATTAACGCTATCATGCAAATGAATAACTTAAAAATGTTTCAACTGTAATAAGAGTTATCCTTCGCACAAACACAAAAACACTTTGTATGCATATTACCTAGAATAGCCCAATTAGTAATCTAAGGTTATGATTCTATCTCATCAATTATTTTGACACAAACATAGTAACAACCATACTAATATTTTTTTTGTTAAATTAAAACAAAATCACAATCTAGTCATATATTGAACCGGTTCTGGATCAAACTTTATCGAAACATGAATAAAAAAATAGGAAAAAAATAGATGCACCTTGATAACAAAAATCAGTAACCAAACGATCAATTGGTTGTATTGGGGCCAATAATCTCTTTACTTAAGACATTTAATGCCCTATATATAACATTGTTACGATATGTCTTCAGCATTCAACAATACCTCGACGTTCTTCGTAGCACTTCGATTAACACCGAACACAACGAACGGGAAATTCGTTGCACAAAACACTCTTATAGACTTTTGAAATGTATTCGGTGAAAGTTAATAAAGTTCGCGTTTTTCTTGTGTACACAAAATTGTTTTAAATTTAAATATAAAAAAGAATTATGAAAAAGAAAAAATGTAGAATTTCTTCCCATTTAAAATTTTGGTATCATTTTTTTTCTCTGTTCTAAATAGAAAAAGAGAATTAGGTTATAAATCAATTGAAACAAAACAACTATTGGGATTCAATCAGTCATGGCCCTAGGATGACGTCCATTCGTTATTCAAATTAAAGTTTTGATCCAAACCATAATATATTATGTTACTGAATAATCCAATGACTATGTTTAGTTTGCTTCATAAGGTCGCGATTGTTCCTTCTTAGTTTGAATATTATTCATCCATCTCTATATTGTTTTACCAACTAAACTTCACTGTTTAGTATCCAATTTTCATTCACTTTGGAAATAGTTTTGAGTAGCCAATTCAAGACCATGTTTCCTATAAAAAAGAAGAAGCATTTCTTACAAAAAAAAAAAAAAAAAAACAAAAAAAACATGTCCATATATTCTTATGTTATTATCATAACAAATACACATAGTGTTACGATCTTAGAGCATCCACATAGGATAGGTAAAATGGTATATTTATCATGGGTGGCAATAGATATAATATAACGTTTAAGTATATCATTAATGATAAATTCGAATGGTATATATGTCATACTAGTTTAACAATTTTCAAATTTAAAGGATTTGTATAAAACTTGGTGCGGTGTTCAAATCCTAACAAATATTATGGCGTTGTTTAAAACACAAATGGTATCTAAATCATCTCTAAGCAGTTTAAAACACCTCTGGATATCAGGCGCGGTTTTAAAACACTTCTGAGATTTGAGGCGTAATTTAAAACACCACCGAGATTTAAATCGGTGTTTCAAACATCATCCACGCTCATGTAGGGGTGATAAAAACATTTAGAGATTTAAAAAGAAAATAAACTTAAAAAAACTTTCTTAGGATAGGTTTATACCACCGCTTTAAGATAAATATAGGAATGTATTATAAAACTCCACGTGATATAGTTCAGCTTAAAACACCGCATTGTGTTTCAAACTTCGCACGTGGCTTGAGATTCTGCTTGAAATGTGATAGCAATCCCCCATAGTGGTGAACAACAAAAACGCTAATTTAAAATAGTATATATACCATTTTAAGATAATTTATACAATTTGTAATCATAGATGCTCTTAAATTAACCTGTTAATTTGAAATCTATCATTTTATTTGAGACTTCCGACTAAAAATTAAAAAAAAAATATTTTAAATTAAAATAACAAATTCTTTATCCAATTATTTTTTAATGATTAATTTATCTTTGATTAGTCAGTGTTATATTAATTCAATTAGTAGTTAAATTAAATAATTGTGTTTGATGTGAAATTAACAAGTGTTGATTGATCATCAAAACATATTTTTTTTGAATTTTGTTGATTTTTAAAATTTTGAATTTCTTTTTTGGTTTAAAAACAATCGACCGATATGGCATTTACACGATGGTCGATTATTTTTAATGTTCTTGATCTATGAAAAACATCAACAAATAATTGGTATATGTCTTCATTTTTATTTCTGATTGTTCTTGATCAATGAAGAACATCAATCCGGAATCGGCATACGTTCTTTATTTTTATGGTCGATTGATCACAATCGGCGGATATAATTCTCCATAAGTATCGATTGATTAAAAAAAACTCAAAAACTATAGTTTTTTGTATAAAAATTAGGGATGCACAGAAAACCGACCGGACCTATAAAACCGGGTCGGAACCGAGCCGAACCGTTCATCCAACGGTCGATGACTGTTTCTAAAGTGAAAACCGTTGATCTATCGGCTCGGCTCACGGTTTGAGGTCTAATACCGGTCGAACCGAATCGAGTAAACCGGACTAAAATCTAACCATTGATTTAAGTATAATCTAATCATAGCCGTTTATATATCCTATATATATATAACCAAAACTAAACCCTAAAGAGCCCAACCCTAAAACAAAAAGAGCATCCAATATATATAACCTAAACTAAACCCTAAAGAGCTCAGCCTTAAAAAAAAAGTCGTCTTCTCCTTTTTATTCTCTTCTTCGCTTCTACTCAGACCTTCTTCTCCTTTTTTTTTTCTACTTTCTTATTCTTTTTTTCTGCTTTTTATTTAGTAAGTTATAAAATAAAAATGTTGTTGCTCCTGATGAAGTGAAGAGTACTGGTCATAAACTACTGGTGGTGGTGAAGATAATGATGATGGTGGAGTTGGTGGTTCTGATATTATTGCGGCGGTGGTAGTGGTAAGTAGTATTGTTGAAAATGGTGATTAGTTGCTTTTAGTACCAAAAAGTTGCTCTAACACGTGGCAGCAATGTCAGCGGAGCACAGTGTCCCGATACATCATTCTGAAGCACAGTCAAAATGCCCACTACTCGAAGATCGGAACACAGTCAAGATGTCTCGCTACTCAAAGTACGAATCACAAGATCGGAACGTACTCAAAGTGCGGAGCACAAGATGTCCTGATGCATGGATCGAAATGATGTTGGATCGTACCAAGGTTCGAAGCATGGATCGTACCAAGGTTCGAAACATGGATCGTACCAAGGACCGAAACATGGATCGCAATTTGATCTGAAAGCATCGATCGCACCAATCCCGCAAGCCAAGACCGCAAGCCAAGTCCGCAATTCATTTCCCGCAAGCCAATCAGACCAACCCAGACCGTTTAAGGGAAAGCTGGATAAGAAGATAAGGTGTACAGGTGGACAGATGGACGGATAGGGAGGTGCCACGTGGAAGCATTCTTCAAGTGACATGGACAGATGGACACGGAGGAGAAAGCCACGTCATTGACAACATGAATTTTCCTTTAAAAGGAAATGAATAAGAACAGAGAAAGGGATCGTGTGGGGGAAGAAAAACTCTTCTCACTGTAAAAGGACGATAACTCCAATGGAGTTTTCTGATTTGTAACCATAAACTCATCAATAAAATCCTCTCAATTTCACTACCCTTGGATGTAAGCCATTAAGGGCTGAACCACGTTAAATTGGTATTCAATTTATTCTCTTTTTTCTATTAATTTTGGGTTAGATTTTTGATGATTAATGGTTGTTTTGGGTTGAAAATCATTTTTAGCCCAAACAGTTGCTAAATGAGTAGTCTTAGCAGCATCATGGGTTCTACGAGCAGCAACTTTCTATCTTATGAGCATTCTGATGACCACCTAAGGCTTGAGAAGTGAACACCTGAGAAAACCTTGTTTGGTTGCAGTTGCAGTGCTTTGACGGACGTTTTCTTATTCCTTGTTTGTTATTGTTATTGTGATTGGTTTGAATCGAAATCTGAAGATGATAATGATGTGTTTCATCATATGGCATTTTCAGGAAGTTATGGTACAAAGCAGGATCACAATCCTCCATTAATTTTATTGTTTTTGGATTTGAGTTTTTTCCTAAATCAGTTGTATAGGTTATTTTGGTTAAAGAGGTGTAATTGTAATCATTGTTTATATGCATTTCATAATTTGAGTGTAATCTTTAAAATGGGTTTGTATAGTAATTAATTAACAAATATATAATGAATCGATAATATACATATCATCTAGTTGAGAAAGAGATGAAGACCAAATTTTTTTTATTTATCGATTTTAACAGGGTTAAAACCGAGTAAAACCAGTACTGAACCTAGCCGATTTGGATCGGTTTTAAAATCGAACCGAGTATTGGTTGGCTTGGTTACGGTTTCATTTATGTGAACCGGCCTATGGTCGGTTCGGCCTACGGTTTGGCCAAAAAACTGAACCGACCGATGTGCATCCCTAATAAAAATACGTCCATAATTAGGACTGCACAAAGGTCGGTTCGGCTCGGTTATTGGCAGAAGCTGAGTACTTGTACCTATCTATGGTTGGTTCTCTACCTGTGTACATGTACTTGTACCTGTATAACTCGGTTCGGTTCTGGAACCGTACCTGTCTGGTCGGTTCGGTTCTAGTCTGGTTTCGGTCTTGTACCTGTTCAAAGTTTCCTGTTTTTCCTGTACCTGTTTTTTCCGATTACAATCCACATAAAATTATAATCCACAAGTATGTCAACACATAACAATTAACAACAAGACTTTTGAATTGATTACAATCCACATATAAAATTATAATCCACAAGCCTGTTGAAAGTTCAACGTATATAAACACATAACAACAAGAAATGATTCAACAACAATCCATAAATTTGCAACAAGTTCCAACAAGAAATAATTCAAATGAACTTCAAGGATCAAAGGATTCTGGCACTGGCATAGGACCCAATAACTCTGCAACATCCATCAAGAAATGAACATTATGTTAAATATTGAATTGATGACTACTAAAGAAAACAAAAAAAAAAGAAAAAAAATCACACTACCTTTCCCAACACTAGAGTTATCATCTGGTGCATAATCACATAAAAGATCAAGAGCAATAGGTTTTAGTAACCAACTTTGTGTACAGAGCAATGCCTCAACTGTCCTAGTAGATAAGGAGCTTCTCCATAGACTAAGCATTCGCTTTCCGGTGCTAAATGATGATTCAGAGGCAACTGAAGTCACAGGCATGGTTAATATATCCTTTGCCATATATGAGAGTATCTTATACCTACTACTATTGGTCTGCCACCAATCCAATATGTCAAATTTAGAATCAACTTCCTCACCTTCACTATCAGAAAGATCCACCACATCCATCAAATACCTGTCCAACTCTATTGTAGTCTCAACCAATGTACTTAATATCGGATTTCGATTTGTACCGGTCGAGAGCGATACACTGATATACCTTTGTATCGGGGATATTTCGGTTCCAAGTATCGGCAAATACCGATCCACATATTTTATACCTATAATTATTATATCAAACGTTTTTTCCATATTGGACCTATTAAGATATAAAACTAGTACTCATTTTTCTAAAATACCATAAAAAACATGAGTAACAATTGAAAACCCTAGAAAAATGATAAGGAAATTCATTTTATTTATTTTTTATTTAAGACCGTAATTTCGGCCGTGCCGGTCCATTCGGTCATTTCGGTTAAACCGTATCGGTCAATATTTTTGGGAAAAAACCGTTCCACCGGTATAGGCTGTTTCGTATCGGGTGAGGCCCGATACCGGTAAAACCAGCGATATTTCGGCCGTACCGGTCGAAATTAACTATACTGGTCTCAACACCAGATAAGTTCTTTTTATGCCTTTTCTTCCCTGATTTAATCCTAGACACAAGACTTTGTTCTTGTATAGAAACTGTACTGTCAACTACATAAGAAACACTACTACTGCTACTTGACCCCTCCTCACAAATTGAATGCATAAACTTATACTCTTCAAAGAGTAACATAAAATCTTCTTTCACCTTTCTCATAACATAAGCAACCTTCGAAGTATCTTTCTCATACAAACATTCAAGATGGTACTCCAATCCCCTTTCCTTCTTTCTTGGATCCAACAATTGAGCAAAAAACAATACAAAATTCATTTTTTCATACTCCCCCAATACTTATTGTACTTAGAAAATCATACCATCCATACGTGCAATAAAAGGATTTGATGTTACATCATCTCTAAACTCAACTAATTGTTCATGGATTACTACTAATTCTTATAAGAAAGTATGAGTTATAGGTTATGTAGTTGCAAAAAATTTAACAGTAGCATCGAAGAATACCTTTAAGCACTTCACAAGACTTCTGGCATATTCCCAATCATCTTCATAGGTAGCATGTTGACGCGGCTTTCTCTTCTTCTTCTTCTTTGTCTTCTTCAGAACCTCAACCTGAAGGTCCTCAGCCTCAAGCTGAACCTCAACCTCATATTCGGAACCAGATTCAGAACTAGAGGAACACTCTTCAATATCATCAATAAATTCAATACCCATATCATAATCATTAGGTAAAACATCGGACTTTACTTGTTGGAAAATGTACTTCTTTCTGTAGCCTCTATCATACTTTTCTAACCTTTTAAAAGCTTTTTCATAATTTTATGCAGCATCTAACATCAAATAGGTGCTATTCCATCTAGTTTTCACATCTAAGTTGAAACCTTTCTTACAATCAATCTTTTCTAGAGTAGCCCAGTGCCTAAATTTAACCAACCTAACAGGAGAACTAAGCACATACTTAACAACTGACATGATCCTGCTAATCGACTGATTATAGACCCGTACTGCATCTCTTATAACAAGAGCAAGAACATGAGCTGCACACCTGACCTGATAAGAAATGACACAATTATGAAATATTAGAAATGACACCTGACAGATATGTTAAGAAATTGCATAGTTATGATTTAAAGAATCTTACGTGCAAATATTCGGCTCTAACGCTTGCTCCTGTCCAACCAATCACACTTTGCTTCAAATAATCAATTGCCTTTTTATCAGCACTAGCATTATCAAGGGTCACACCAAACACATCCTCAAGCCCCCAAGCCCCCAATCTATCAAACACTTCTCCAATAATTTATAAATTGCAGTACCTGTATGACCTTTAACTTGACTAAACATGAGTATTCTCTTTTGCAATTTCTATTTCTGATTAATAAAATGAACTGTCACACACATATAGTTAAAATTGTTTGGTGACGTCCATGTGTCAGTTGTCAAGGATACCCTCATTTTTGATGTCTTAAAGTAATCTTTCAAACTTTTCTTCTTTTCTATATAGATTTCTAACAGATCTCTGTATATGGTCATGCGACTTGGGACCTTGAATCTAGGTTCCGCCACAAGCATCAATTCCCTAAATCCTACACCTTCTACCATTTTAAATGGCATCTCATCTTTAATTATAAACTCAACTAGAGCTCTCTGTAACTTATCATAGCTATAACAATAAGTAACTTATCATAGCTATAACAATAAGAAACTAATTTACCATCCTCACATGGTCTTGGGGGTGGAAACATCAGAGTTGCATATCCATCCACCTTCTTCTTATTAGGATTCTGTGGGCATCGCTTCAAATGTTTCCTCAATACAGAGGTACCATTTCTCTCAGTATTGGCTACAAGTTTGCGCTTACAA
Organism: Papaver californicum; assembly: GCA_023531435.1. Classification (NCBI taxonomy): domain Eukaryota; kingdom Viridiplantae; phylum Streptophyta; class Magnoliopsida; order Ranunculales; family Papaveraceae; genus Papaver; species Papaver californicum. Next base: position 2,051,357 of record JAJJMC010003761.1, on the reverse strand, counting down.
TGATTATATTTTGCTTCTTCTAGATTTAACCTTGTAAAATCGTTCCATATAGCAGATGTGAGTTTGGACTTCTTCTTGCCTTCATCAACAATATTTCTTGTATCTTCATTTTGAGTAGGCGGAGGCTGTGGAGCTTCAGGTGTATATGTAGGTTCTGAAAGTTGATTAGAGGAACCAACTTGAGTTTCCAGAGTTGTAGCTTGACTTGAATTTGATGCATCCATCTGAAATCAAATACCAAACATTTCAGTTTGAGTAAGTTAAGAAAATAGAGCACACTAGGTACCTGTAACCAACATTACAAGTCATAATTAAGTACATTACATTACTAAAAAATCCACATTCCAAAAATTTGTTACTAAACACAATGGATTCAATCACCACAAAATCTTAAACTAACTAAAATTCAAACAATGAAGAAAAATTATCAGTGAAGAACTACTCAAATAACGATATAAGTCATGAGGCAGAAAGAAAACTACTGATGAGAAAAAAAAAAAAAAAAGAACAAAAGTAATTGAATGACAGTAAGTTGCCTTCAAAGAGACAAACTTGTTTTTTTCCACTTGAACACTCACTGTCTAGGATGGTCTGAAGAAAGTTGTTGGGTACAAAGCCTGCTTACCCATATTATCCTGGAAAAATGATGTCCAAGTTCTAGTGACAAAGCTCCAGGAACAATTTGCTTTTAAAAAAAAATACTACACTTTATGGATCTCATATGTAGGATGACTACAAAGAGATTTGAGCACTTCTTCATCCGGATTGCCGGAAGAAGGCTCGGAAGGATCCACATGTAAGTGTTGTTTGGAAACATATATGTCAGACTTCCATGGGTCATTAACAATCCATGAAAATCATCTAGCTTATGCTAGAAGCCAGTAAAAACAAAAGATAAGACAATTGGCATTAAACACAGCCATAATAATACATTTAACCAAGTCCCAAATAGACATTTAATAGAAGAAGACATACTGCAAAAAACTAAAGTGGGAAACACCAAACCAAACTACTTGATTTTGCATGAGAAGTCTTGCTCACAATGTATCTGTTGCAAATCTTGCTTCTGGCAGGCCGAACATTGGCTTTCCTGCAGGGTCTAACATTGGCTTTCCTGCAGGCAGGGACCTTACCAATCTTTTTTCCTCATCATGGTTACCTATGCTTTTTAGCACTACACCTCTTAATAAGTTATTCTTTCTAGAATTCACCCAAATCTCTCACAAATGTGTACACATTAGTAAATACAAGTTGTATTTAAAGAAAATTTGAAGAAAATTAAACAAACAGATAGAAAAAATAACTAAAAGATAAAAATGAATCATTAAGTTTCTGAGAGAAAAGCTAAGAGTCACTTAATGAAATGCCACACAAAAGAAAATCAGCAAAAGAAAAGAAAAACCTCTTTATCTAGAATGAGGCAGTAGTAGAGGAACCGAGGAAGCATGTAAATTAGGTGGAAATTGTCACATTTTAACACAAAAAAAAAAACACAAAAAAAAACTACACAGTACTTGACTAACATTCATTTTACTAACTACCCAAACATAGATGTGTTACATGTGTAGTATAAAATATAAATGCCCTGCCAAAAACATGCAAAATGAAAGACATAAAGAGGAACAATCATCTTATCTTTTAGCATTCAAAATCCAATACCAAACTGAAGCAATCATGATTCACCACCCAATATACCAAGCTAATAAAAACAGACTTTTTGGAAACTTAACAAGAGATGAATTCTATAAAAAAACACCAGATTCTACACAAACAAAGTTTCAGGTTGAACAAGAGAAACATGAAAAAAATAAAAGTTACAAAATAAACCAAAAACAATAAAGATTCCAAGTGGTTACCTGACTCAATTCCTTCTTGATCGATGAAACAAATTTCTAGGGTTGATTCTACTTACTTTCCTGTAAAATCATACAAATAAATTCAAAATCAATAACAAAAATAAGTTACAAATCAGTTGTATGTCCACAAATCATCTCAATTCAAGCTAACCCAATCACTCAAATTAATTTTTAGCTATACAAAATACAATTACACAACAGAAAACCCAATCACTAAAATCATTTGCTTAAAAAAAAAACCAACTCAGATGAATCATTAATTCATTACCTGTTGTTGTTAGTAATTGAAAGTATAATTCATAGAGTCATTCTCATATTCCAAATCGATCTCACAAACAAAGGTATAAAACCTAAAAATAAAATAAAAATTGTTATAAACTGAAAAGGAGGAAGAAAAAGAAGTAAATAAATAGAGAAAGAAGTAGAAGAAGAAATAATAACTGGAGACAAAGGTGGTACTGGTGGTGGCGGCTGTGACTCACCGCCCAATACACCAAGCAATGAAAATAGACTTTTTGGAAACTTAACAAAAGATGAATTCTATAAAAAAAACACTAGATTCTACACAAACAAAGTTTCAGGTTGAACAAGAGAAACATGAATATACAAGTTACAAAATACACCAAAGACAATGAATATTCCAAGTGGTTACCTGACTCAATTCCTTCTTGATCGATGAAACAAATTTCTGGGGTTGATTCTACTTACTTTCCTGTAAAATCATACAAATAAATTCAAAATCAATAACAAAAATAAGTTATAAATCAGTTGTATGTCCACAAATCATCTCAATTCAAGCTAACCCAATCACTCAAATTAATTTTTAGCTATACAAAATACAATTACACAACAAAAAACCCAATCACTAAATCAATTGCTTACAAAAAAAACCCCAACTCAGATGAATCATTAATTCATTACCCGTTGTTGTTAGTAATTGAAAATCTAAATCATAGAGTCATTTTCATATTCCAAATCGATCTCACAAACAAAGGTATAAAACCTTTAAAAAGATAAAAATTTTGTTATAAACTGAAAAGGAGGAAGAAAAAGAAGTAAATAAATAGAAAAAGAAGTAGAAAAAGAAATAATAACTGAAGACAAAGTTGGTACTGGTGGTGGCGGCTGTGATGAGAATCATGAAATACTGGTGGTGGTGTTGCTGTGGTGGGGGTGATGGAGAAGAAGGGAAGAACGGATTTGATTCTCTGAAGTCAGAGTGAAAGTGAAGTCCTTCACTAACCTAAAAATAACGAGAATCAAGTGGTGGTGGTGTGTTGCTGTGGTGGTGAATCTGGTGAGAAGAAGTGAAGAACTGAAGAAGAAGAGAACTGAAGTCGAGTGAAGTGAGTGATACTTTCTGTGAGAGAACCCTATACTAACTTAGAAATGAACGTCTACGATTAAAACTATAACTTACAATCAACGGCCTTGTATAGCCGATTTTTCTAGGTCGGTTCGGTTCGGTTCTACTCAAGAACCGATACTTGTACCTGGCCTGAGCCGGTTCTGACTTTGAATACTTGTATTTGTCCCGAGGAGGACGGTTCCGGTTCGGTTCTATCCCGGTCCCTTGGTTCCGGTCGGTTCCTGTGCAGCCCTATCCATAATCGGTGGATATGGTTCCCCACGTGTGTCGATTGTAAAAAACTCAAAATCAAGAGTTTTTCTGCAAAAAAAAATGTTTCCAGAATCGGCTGATATAAATGCACTTATCAGCCGATTATAAACCTGATATTTTCTTCGACTATTTTGCTCATAACTTCTTCGTCCGATGTCGGAATGACCTCATTCTTTTTTGCGTTGAACTCATATTTTCATTTTCTGCAAGATAGAGCTAAGAATTCTTGGATTTACGAAGTAAAAATTTGATTTGAATTTATTTTTTCAATTTATGATCGGTTTTGAGAGATATATAAATAAATTGGAAGTATTATGAATAAAGATATAAACATAATTTTAACTAGTGAAGATAATTTAGTAGTTTTTTTTCTTTTTAGACACTCCTTATCTCCTCATCTAGGTGAGAACAAAATTTGGTGGGTCTCAAATAAAATAGATAGGCCTTAAGTTAGCCAAGTAGATTAATAGGGATGAGTTTTCGTAGCAATGTCAATGTATATTTGACAACATATACAATGTATTCAAAATTCACAGTAAATATTAAAGCTTATCGATCGAGAATGACTTTAAAACTAAATTACGATGCGTCTCTTTTGGTCCCAGGAAAAAGTACAATGTTTACCGTAAGGTATATAGGTGGCCTTTTCTTTGTGATTATTTGCTACTGATTGTCTCTATCGTGTGATCACTTTCGTGACAAGTTTCATTTATATACAACATATTTAGAGTGTGGCTATCCGTCTTTATCATTTAAAATTAGTTTATTAAAAATCGATCTGAAAGAAACACTCTTTTTCTTTTGTTTTTGCATAAATTGCTTTAAAATGTAAATATTCTATGTCACTGATGACCACTGCTATCTTATTAGTGATTTGCTTTGAATTGTTTGATTTGGCTTAATCCACGTTTCTTTTGACTAAAAATAATTAAAATCCAACCTGAACAGAATCATTAGCAAATTAGATAACTATTATTGTGTCTTTAGGTCGACATTGACTACCTTCTTAGATTAATTAAAAGAAGTTGCAACTAATATCAGAGTATCTACAAGTGTTATAAAAATTAACGACAAAATTTATGAAAATAGAATTAATAAAGGTTTTGATAAATAAAGTTCACATGTTAAACGGGGAGGAAATCTTCACTTTCTATTGGTCTAAATAAGGTTTTTATGCCTTTTGGACATTTGGCAACGTATGATTGATACAAGTATTATGGAGCAAAGAAAACCCACTCTCCTATTGGCTATTAAGATTAAAAATTATTACACGTTTACATCCAATACTTAATTGTATCGGATTAGCGTCACTTAAAGTGGATAAACAACAACTAAGATTGACGGTCTACATTTAATAGTCTTTGATGAACGGTTATGATTAAAAAAATTATTTTAAAATTTAAAAAATATACATAACTTCTAAAAATAAAATAACAAAAAAACTTGTTAGACTAGAAATAAAAGAACCCAACTTTATTTATGTAATATACTGGTATACATGATTTCTTTAAAAATAAAAACGTGTCAAAAATAGAAAAACCCAACTTTATTTATAGAATATATATGATTTTTATCCCTAAGTTTTATCAAAACCTTTAATGTTGCTTAAACCCATAATTGGTGAAACGGTAGCGATCACCCACCTTACCCATAAAAACGGAAAAAAAAATAAAACAAAAAAATACTATCTCCATTTCAGCAAAATTGTTACTATCACTTTTGTATTTTAGTCTAAATATTATAAAAAATATTATATATATTTTAAAAATATGTCAATTTTTATTTTTATAAATATGTCAAAATAATATATATAGCATCATTTCGCCGCGCATATCAAATCAAAAATTCTCATTAAACCTGTTATGTAACACAGGGTATATGGTAATATTATTATGAAAAATTAAATATGTCCGGTGTATAATACGGACACAAATATAATTTATATATTAAAAAACCACAAGCCAAGCAGAAAGAAACTCACATTGGGTATTCAATCGACGTACCAGCACAAGTCTGGTTATTTTGTAGTCTGTGAGTGGTATGGATCTGAGCCTAGTACATAAACCCAACTCACTACCAAACTGTGTCTCACACAACGAATACTGTTATTTAGAGAGTGAAAAAATATTGTAATTAAGCCGATTCTTATGGACCTGTCAATAAATTTGCTAGTTATGGTGACATTACATAGGTATGATAATACGCAAACTTATATAGTAAAGTGGCGAATTTGCCATGTGAGGCGGTCTCTACCAAGCGGTAGTGTTCTGACCGCTCAATAGACAGGGGTGAATCTACATTGGAGCCACTGGGGTCATCGCCCCTATAATTTTATTGGAAAAAAAAAATCTTCTGTAATTTTATTTCCAAATAGCCTACTGCCTCCATACTATTTATCACAAATGTCTATATAAGATCTACTTCTGAAACTAATATTCTAATATCCAATTCCACGAACTGCAACTGCCCTAAATTTAAGGATTACTTAGTAGATAAAGTTCTTATTTTACCGAAAGTGAGTTAGGTTAGTAAGGATTGGTAGTTTGCTCGAGGACTAGTTAAAGCTAAATATAGAGGAATTTGATAAGTGCATAATATATATGATTTTAATGTCAATTTCATACTTGTTTTAGTATATTTCTTGCATTCTACCTTGTATTACTCTTGGTTTCCTTTTTGTTTCTCATGATAGGACGAATCAACCAAAAGAAATAGAAACTACTTTAAAAGGGTTAAAGAAATTAAATGCTACAAATGAAGGAAGATCAAAGACAAATTGGAACTCATTTAAATCCAACATTTATGCACTCTATATTAAAGAGAATTGGAAGACAAAGCCAACGCAAAACAAATAAGGTCATTTTGAGGTCATATGAAAAAGTTATGAGCAAAATGGTGCAACCAACTTGGATTTAGTTTCTGTTGGGCCTGCGCGGGAAGAGAAAGAAAGGATGCGTTTTGGGCTTGCCTTGGATGTGAAAATAAGGGTTTTTGTTGGATTTTGAGGAGGTCAAGTGTCTTAATCGGATAGGGATTAAGGGGAGGTGTTAGTATTTGAGGATGTTAACAACTAAAAACTCCATGCTCTTCGTGGGAACGAACTTATTACCAGTAATTGTGTGGAACATAAGTAAATTAATTTGTTGTGTAAATGACACACATAAAATTTTTGCGTCAATACAACGGTATGATCACGATACCAAGGCAAACCCATGGAAATACCCCTTTATCAAAGAAAAATAGATACTATGTTACTTTATCGCATTGGAAAAGACTCTGCTTATGCTATGGACTTCTCCTTTTCAATGGATTATCTCGGAGCAAGGGTGCATTTATATTGCATTCCGTTGGTAATAACAGAAAAATTCTGTTCGTAGGAACAAAGAGAAGCAAATCTATTCTATACCCGATAAGTACCAATACGCAATGGGGGGATGGGTCCCATTTTAGATGAGTGAATTAGAGATGCTTGTTCATCATTTGAACATCGCAGCTCATTCATAATAAATTTTTTTCTGCCGGGGAGCAGTTGGTAGCTTTTAGTTGTTAGTATTTTTTTAGTATTTTTGTTTAATACCTTTTTTTTCGTATTTACTTTTTACTTTAAAAAAAATTGATCTTGATTTTCTATTTTATTACTCCCTCCGTACCACATATAAAGGCGGAGTTTTAGATTTTACTAGTCCTATTAGATAAGTGGAACTCTAATACCAAAATGAGTTTTTCCACATATTACCCCTATTTATGATGCATAAGTATCATCACAATTAAGTTGATGTTTCTATCATTGGAAACAGATAAAGGATAAAACTGGAAAAGTAATGCATATTTATGAAAACAAAATTTTTTATTATTCTAAGAGAATTTCACTTCTCCGCCTTTATATAGGGGACGGAGGGAGTATATTTTTTTTGGTATTCACAATGGATTATTAATATTCATCGCCCGTCCAAAACGGGAGGTAAGTTGTATAAACGATTATGTGCATTATTCTTATTTTTATTTTAGGATGAGTTTATTTTAATTTTTGTTATTTTATATGATCTTCATGTTTCCTTTTGGAAATAACATTTATGATGTACAAAATCAATCATATCACAATGGTAATCAATATGATTTTCAATCTTAGTCTTATGACAACTACCAACCATACCAGGGGTATAATCAAAATCAATCTTTTGGCGATGATCAATATCCTATGGAACCTTTTGGTTATTCTCATACATACTAACAACCTTACAACGGGTATGTAAGTGAACAATCACAAGGATGGGAGGATAGTTATGCGTCTAATCAGACGTTTCTAGTAATGTGCAGATGTTGAAGGGTTTTGAACTAAACAAAGCTTATGATGGTGTATCCATACCTACTTCTGATCGTATTTATGATCATTCACCCATTCAACGGGAAGAAACTAGGTCTCAAAACCCTACCATAAGTGACGGTGTAAAACAACTCAGTTTGAAAGAACTTTTTAAAAGGTTGAATCTACTATTGTTGGATGAAGATACACCCATAAGGAACCCCTAGAGGATAAAATAGCCATAATGAAGGAGCGTGATCGACGTTATATGATGGGAATCAACGATGATTCTGAAGATGATCAACATGTAGAAAGTACTCGTAACAATAATGAAGTTATTCCAACTCCAGATCATAACAATGATCATTCTCCTATTCAGAAGGTGGAGTTCTGGCATAATAAAAACATTATTTTAAATGGTGCAACATACTCAAACGAATATCTTAGGGTTTGCATCAGTGATCTCTTTCTTGAAAAGGATCCTGATTCCGATGATGAGAGTTTTAAAGAGATGGTGATTTAGAATGAAACCAAATTGATTGATGACATAGAAGAGCCAATGGAGCTTGTTAACAAAGTGATTGATCACTCTTCATGTTTGCAATTTGAAGGTAATCTAAACCTTTATGTGATTATCAACCACCCCTAATCAAAATAGTTCCCAAAAGACTTGTTAACCCGATTACGGAACTACCTCATTTAGGGTTGAGTACATGCGCTTCTAAAGATCTTAAGGATTACTTTGCTGCTAAGTATCCACCATTGGATGTGTTTGATTCTAACACTTTGCAGGTTCACCGAGAGGAACCCGAAGAATTTCCCCTGTTTTATGTTTTCTCTATCCACTTCGAAGTGTAGAAAGAACTAAGTGTGGGGGTAACTTCCATCAAATAACAGTTGTACTAATTCTATCTTATGCTAACATTTGTGTGAAGTTGTTATTAGAACTACAGATCGTTATCTGGGTGGATCCCCAGATGTTCGTATTGTTGATTTATGGACGTTAACCAGAAGGCCAGAATGAGGACGTTAAACTAAGCGCTAAATGGGAGGCAACCCATTGGTGTATCTCTATCTCTATCTTTATCTTTTAAGTTTTTATTAATCTTGAATATCATCACTCGATTTCCCATTTTAAAGTTTTACATTGGAAGAGTCAATTACATTGAGGAAAAGGTAAAGTTTAAGTGTGGGGGAGTATTTGTATATTTTGCATATAGAGTTTTCACTTTCGTATGTAAAATTTTTCAGTTTATGTATATATTTTTGCATAAACATCCAACTTTTAGATATTTTATAGTCACATTGTATACTTTTTGCTAAGTGTACATACAGAGTTCTTACCAAATAATTGAATTTAGAAGTCATGGAGAACTTACATTCGAGGTTCTTAATCGTTGAGAGGGTAACTGTGATGAACTTAACCATGTCGGCGCCAAATTAGATGTAGAAGGAAATGCATTATTAGAGAGTTAACCAATCATTAGCGGAGATTACCCGTTCAAGATTTTTTGAGTGAGCCACCAAACTTTCAACATAGTTTTGTCTTTTTAAAGTGTTTCATGCGCGCTAAATCCGGGTAGAATTATGAGCTACTCAACCTCGTACCCCTTCAACACTTTGTGATCTCTTGGGTATTAATTATGTCAATCATGAGGGTGACATCAGAATTGTGATAAACCTCATTCTTATAGTCTTATTTGCAGTTATCACCACTCTCTCTCGAAGAAGCAATAAAAACACACCATCATTATCAACAAGCGGAGCAATATCAAATTTATGAAGAAATTTGAAGATTTTTAAGGTTTACAAGCAACAACGAAGAAGCAAGGAAAGTGTATATTCAAAGTGAAGATAAAGTGAAAAAGAAAGAAAAGCAAAAAGATGTAATTTTTTGAAGTTTATGATACCAAGGAAATACAGGTTATTAAGCATCAAGTGCTAGAGTCTTTTTCTTATGGCCTATCCATTCTAAAAATAAATGATCAAGGCCGTGGGGAAAGAAAAATCTATAAAGAAATCTCAAACAACATATAGTCGAAGAATAATGAGTACAAATTGTCAATTTTTTATAAATTTCGGGAGTTTATCATCAAAAGTTGAAGCCGAAGCCGAAGATATTTATATTTGTTGTGAGAGTTGTGTTGAATGTAGATCATATGAGAAGGTAATTGAGTATTCTCATCCTCGCATATGATCGATTTCCTTTCTTAGAGATCATAAGAATAAAATAAAATAAAATCATTTAAAAAAAGTTTAAAGCATTACCATTCAAAGTGTGTAAGTATTCTCTCTTTATTTACTCTTATACACATGTGCAACCCATTCCTATTGTCTTAAGAGTGACCGACCAGTGAGGCAGAAGTCGAGAATGCTTATTGGTTGTTGTTGAGGATGCATTCTTTCATATAACATTGGTTTAACACATTGCACTCTCATTTCTCAACAATTAAGCGTAAGAATAAAGTTCTCTTGTACTTTTAAATTCTTATTATTAGGTACAAAAAATTTATGTCCTCATAGCTCTTTGGATGCTTGCGGCTTTGGAATACTTACAAGTTAGAGTGGGTTTTGTGGGTATATCTCTTGTAAACCCTCACGAGACTATAAGACGTCCAATAGGGAGACCTAGGGGTTTAAAGGCTTGTTGCACATGCTAGGTGTAACAATGATTCCTTCGAAAGTGAGTTAAGTTAGTTAGGATTGGTAGTTTGCTCGAGGACTAGCAAAAGTTAAGTGTGAGGAAATTTGATAAGTGCATAATTTACATGATTTTAATGTCAATTCCATACTTGTTTTAGTTATATCTCTTACATGCTACCAAAGAAATATAAACTATTTTAAAAGTGTTAAGAAAGTTAAGTGCTACGAATGAAGGAAGATCAAAGATAAATTGGAACTCATCGAATCCAAGATTTATTCACTAAATATAAAAAGAATTGAAATACGAAGTCAACGTAAATATAATGAGGTCATTCCGAGGTCGTATGAAGAAGTTATGAGCAAGATGCAAAACGGTGAAACCAACTTGGATTTGGTTTTGTTGGGCCTGCACGTGAAGAGAAAGAAGGGATGCGTTTTGGGCTTGCCTTGGACGTGAAAATAAGGGTTTTTATTGGTTTTTGAGAATGTTAAGTGCCTTATCGAATAAGGATCAAAATGAGGTATTAGTACTTGAGGAGGTTAAGTTTTCTACTTAGATAAGGATCAAAAGGAGGTAAAAATATTTGATGGTTATCAGGTTTCCTAGTTGGATAGACATCAACTTGAGATTACAAAAAACTGTTTAAAGCGGAGCCTAGGTACAACTTTCGCATATAATTTTCTCCACAACACAATGAGGCAAGATAAAAGGTTAGCACAGGAGGTTTGGGTTCTCCACTCACAAGGGAAAACCGTTGTGATTAATCGTTTTCTCTTCTTCTTCTTTCTTTGTATAATGAGTATCTTCTTCTTTGATTAGGGATGATTTCAAAGTCATGAATAATGAGATCTTAATAGTTTTTGAAAGTTTATTTTGATTTTGATTTTGATTTTGATTTTGATTTTTCATGTCGATTGTTTCTATTATTTTTAGTGTCTAAGAATTATTATTGGGTTATTTAATTGGTCATTTAAACCAACCTAATAATAACTCTTCTACTAGTATATAGTTGTGTGATACGTGTAATTGTCACCAAATTCTTTACGCAAGTAGTATATTGCAAAGTCTGACAGATGGATTTTGTTAAGTGATTGTGCATAGAGATGACACTAGTAAGCAGACCGAGCCTATGCGTCTGACTCTAGGATCAACCTAATTCACATAGTACAAGCGTTCGACCAATTTACACCTTGAGAGCCTATTTTTGGTGGGTTAGTTGGATATAATATGGTAGTCGAGCACTTCTGTATCCAGTGAGAACATGAGTTCCGAGATAGCAGAGGTTATTAATATTTTACGGTTTGTGACAATATAAATTTAACAAAAAATAAACAAGTATTTTAATTAAGTTTTTTTCCAGTGCCGGTGAAGTATTCCTTAATCGTTTTTCTTCTCATTTCTTTAAATCGATCTTTATTGTTTTCTCTTATCATTTATTTTGTTTTACAACCTAAAAATCCCCCCTTTAGTACTTTTAACAACTAAATACTCCCTGCTCTTTATAGGAACAAACTTATTACTAATATATTACCGGTTATTTGTATGGAACATAAGTAAATTAATTTGTTGTGTAATCGAATCACATCATGTATAAAATGTATTTATACATCTATGGTATGCAAAAATCAACCTGATGAAGGGTGACAACACCTTAATTAGGCATAGGTCCGTTTGAGTCACTATGAATCAGTACATCGTATTAGCATCAATAACAAAGTTGTTAATATCGTGTATCAATATCGTATCGGCGAGGTGCGATACACCTAGAAAAATGATTATATCGGATTTTATCGGCGATACACAATTATTTTAATTTTATAATTTATATATATTACTCAAAGTTTTAATGAAAGACATCTATAATGTAAAAACTCAATTAAACTAGTTTTACTTAATAATCTAACATCCCCAAATATAGAATTTGTATGAAAAGAAAAATTAAAACAAAAAGACAAAAAAAAACATTATTAATAAATACATTTGTATCATTTTCGATATTATCGGCCGATATGGTGTCCGATATATCGGTCCGATACGACCAATATAATCGGATAAGTCATTTATCGTCGATATTCTGCGTATCGTCTAGGTTAAAATCCGTTACACAATAAATTTTGATATTATCGACCGGTACGATCGATATTAACTATATTGATCAATGGGTAATGATACTCAGCGAGGGAAGCAAGATCAATCGATAGTCTAGGTGGGATAAATTAGCAGAGTAGGCTAACAAGTAAACCTGTTGGGGATATTAATTTATGGGGAAAAATATGGGTAGCCCAAAAAAAAATTATTTGTCACAAAACAATAATTAAGTTTCTCTATTTGAGAAATCCAATTTTTTTTATAAGTGTGCTAATTTTACTAACTTAACCTCTTAGTTGTTAATGACAAAATTTCCGGAATCAAATTTTTCTTAAAAACAAATTCCGTATTTAATGTAAGGTGAAAAAAGTCAAAAGGCCAAAGAATAGGTACATTCCCGTAATTACGGATTTATCACGCCAGCTTTTTTTCTTTATCTACTTTGTTTATCACGCCGACTATTTCTTCTCCTCATTTTTTTCTACTATCAACTAACAGACACTTTGAGATTCAAGTTTTTCATCATTTTCCAGATCTTAAAAAAACCCAATTATCCCAACAATCAAGATTTCCGGTACGTTTTTTTCTTCTTCTAGATTGTTAATGTATTATTTTGAATGAAATGATTTATATGGTGATAAATATATGGCTTGACGGAACGTGAGGTTGGACTGTGTATTTGATGGATTTGAGCTTTCAATGACTACTATATGGTTGTTAAGATAATTAGGGCTTTTCAAATCACTACATGCATGCTAGATTGTGTGAAAAAAAAATCATGATTGATTTGGTTGATTTTTTTTTCAAGGGTTTATACACAATGGTACGTCTTTGTTCTAATTGTTAATCATGTTTATTCATGTTATTGATTGGGTTTATGCATACTGATTCGATTTTGTTTTTAATTTGTTCTTGTTTGAAACTTGAAGTTTTCCATTTTTAACTAGGATTGATGGAAAGTGATGTTGAACTGTATATTTTGATGAAATTGAGATTTCAATAAGTAATACTGTATATGTTTGTAAGATAATAAGGGCTTTCCAAATCAGCACATGCGTGTTTGATATATGTAATTTTTATTTTTTTTCATGATTGATTTGGGTGATTTTTTTAAAAAAATTTCATGGGTTTATACACACACTGGTTCGTTTTGTTCTAATTCTAATTATCAGGTTTATTCATGTTTATTGATTGGGTTTAAACACATTGTTTATTAGTTTTGTTGGTTATGTAATTCACACTGTAGGCGGCAACATCGTTATTCTAATGTGGTGATAAATTTGTTGTACTGTATGTGTTTGGTATAATGCCTTAATGAACTTTATGAAACTACCATATTGCTATCAATGCAACGTTTTGTGAATGTTGAGCTTTTTATTGGAAGAGAGATATAGGGCTTCAAATTTGATTGAGGGGCTCCTCTAATAAGACGAAATAGGGACATTATGAAGTAAAACACAAAAACCCCTTATCCATAATATTTTCACAATACCCAAACCATCCATCATTAGTAATCTTAATTATATAAATTAGTTAAGATTAATTTAAACTAATCATAATTAATTGAACATAATCTTTTACCTAATTAAATGATTTGAATTTTTTTTTATTTGAATTTGTGTTTGGTAGGAAGAAAAACTTGATGAAATCGCGATTTGAAAGATTCAAATTTTGTTGTTGAGAGAAATTTACGGTTGAGTTTCATGTCGAACCCAACCGTAACCATAAGAAAACCGAAGAACACCAATTTTTGGCCAGATTTACGGTTGGGTTTTCAACCAAACCCAACCGTAAATGAAAGAACAATGATGAACACCATGTTTTGTGCAAAGTTACGGTTGGATTTTAAACCATACCAACCGTAAGTAGAAGAAAATGATGAACACCATTTTTCCCATAGTTACGGTTGGGTTTTAAAGGAAAAGTCAACCGTAACTCATTCTTTTGAGAATTAATTTTTTTGTTAAATTTGAGTTTTAAAAATCAAAATTTTGAAATAATTCAATCATTTTTACTAGATTGAAGGTAAATTGGTGTTTGAAACAAAGAAAAAACGAAAAACACACAAATTAGATAATCCAAATTTGTGTTATCCAGTAGAATTTACGGTTGGGTTTTGGCTTATAACCCAACCGTAACATATTCTGTTAATTTTTGTTCCAATTGCAACACAGAATTACGGTTGGGTTTTGCCTTAAAACCCAACCGTAGCCAGTAAAATTTACGGTTGGGTTTTGGCTTATAACCCAACCGTAACATATTCTGTAATTTTTGTTTCAATTTCAACACAAAATTACGGTTGGGTTTTGGCTTAAAACCCAACCGTAGACAAGTTGTGGTGTTTGTACAAATTGTATTACGGTTGGGTTTAGTAATCAGACCCAACCGTAAATGGTCCTGTTAACTGTTTTTTGATTTTCAATATACTCCAACTTGAGTTTAAAACACAACTTTGTAACTTATTCCTTCTATTGTAATAGATTTAAAGTAGTACATTAAAGGAATAAAACAAAGGAAACGAAATACAATAGACCATTGGATGATTACACTTAAACACTTAAAGATAATGGCGATAATCAAACACCCGACTTGTTTCCATAATATGGTAGCAATCTGTATGCTTGAACTCCTCCTCATATTTGATTCTATACTGCTCCATAGACAATACATGCTGAAAAAAACAAATCAATTATTAGTTTGAGTTTTTGAAATCTCTTTTTAATTAACGATTTATTAATCGACAAACTTACTCTTTTCACACCGTTCTCGTAGGGATTTGCTTCGAATCTCATTTGCTTTTTCAGTTTTAAGTTGTTCATTTGTCGATACAACGTCTTTAACCGTCTCTTGATGGCTCTCCACGGCCTATGATTTACATTCCCTTCTAATGTCGCAAACATTCGAAATACCCGCTTTCACCATTCTTCGGTATCTTGACCCTCATACCAATTTTGTTGTGAAACAACGTTGTTATTGTTGTTATAGAAGGCTCTATCGTAAGCATGCTCTAGCATCGTATGCCACGCTCGAACAATTGCAACATCTTCATCATTCGTGTATGTGTTTCCATTTTTAGTGGTTGAAAGGGTGAGAAAGTCTAGAATTATAATGAGAATGAAAGGGATAGAGAATAATGAGAAAGTGACAAGTAAAGGTTTCCTTTTATAGGGAAAAATGAAACCAACGGAAGATTTTTGAAACAAAAAATCCGTTGGAATTGTGTACTTTAAGGAGACGGAAATTCAGACATTTTGAGAATCCCGCAGAATTTACGGTTGGGTTTTAAGGTGAAACCCAACCGTAATCTAGTTGTGGTGTTTCTACAATTTATTTACGGTTGGGTTTAGTAATCGAACCCAACCGTAAAATGATTTTTTAGAGTGAAATGTAGTTACGGTTTGAAAGGCTCACCTAACCCAACCGTAACTTCTAGTGTTAGTATTAGTGTATATTTTACCATATTGTTAACCCAACCGTAATCTAGTTGCGTTGTTTGTACAATTTTTGTTACGGTTGGGTTTAGTAATAGAACCCAACCGTAAATATGAATGTTTGTAGTATGAATTGTAGTTACGGTTGGGTTGAGTCATGGAAGCCAACCGTAAAAGCAGTTTTTAAGACAAAATTAGTTATGCTTGGGTTTTTAGTTCATTTTCTTATCAAATACCAGAGTTGTGAAAAACCTTATTTTTAACATTAAAGGAAGAACCAAAGGAAACGAAATACAGTAGATCATTAGATGATTACACTTAAACACTTAAACACTTAATCATAACGGCGAAACTCAAGATAGAAACTTTGTTCCAAGATACGATAGCAATCTGTATGCTTGAACTCCTTCCCATATTTGATTTTATACTGTGCCCTAGCCATGGCATGCTGAAAAAAATAAATCAATTATAAGTTTGATTATTTTAAATATTTTTGTAAAGAACGATTTATTAATTGACACACTTACTCTTTCCACATTGGTTTCGTCGGGAAATGCTTCAACTCTCATTTTCATTTCCAGTTTTAGGTTCTCCATTTCTTTATACAACGCCTCAAAGCGTCCCTTGATGGTACTGCACGTCCTCCGATATCTATTCCCGCGTAATGCCACAAACATTTCAAACACACGCTCCCACCAAGAATCGTCCTCCTGACAGTCCATCCAATTTTCAGGTATAACAACGTTTCTATTGTTGTTATAGGAGGCTCTCTCGTAAGCGTGGTCTATCATCGTAACCCACCCTCGAACAATTGGAACATCTTCATCATTCGTGTATCGAACCATTTTTAGTGGTTGAAAGGGTATGGTGAGAATGAGTTGGAAAGTGTAGAATTATAATGAGAATGAAAGGGATAGAGAATAATGAGAAAATGAAAAGGAAAGATTTCCTTTTATAGGGAAAAAATTCCCAACGGCTAGATTTTCAAAAAAAAAACCCGTTGGAATTGTATTTTTTTTGTCACTATTCATGGAGAATTTACGGTTGGGTTTTATAATGAAACCCAACCGTAACAAATTTGTGGTTTTTGTAAAGTTATATTACGGTTGGGTTTTGGCTTAGAAAGCAGCCGTAAATTTTAATGTTAGTTTAAATGGGATGATCATTTACGGTTGGGTTTTGTAATGAAACCTAACCGTAACAAATATGTTATTTTATTGCAAATTATATTACGGTTGGGTTTAATTATCGGACCCAACCGTAAACATAAGTTTTTTAGTGGAAATGTAGTTACGGTTGGGTGATTTCTTGAAACCCAACCGTAAATGATCATCTTCATTTCCTATATTCTTCATTTTTTATGCTTAAATCAGTCTTGTATTTGTTTTATGTTGGTGGGAAAAGTGGAAGAGAGATAAGAGAGTTTTAACCCAAAAATTTGAAAAAACCCAAAATGAGTGATTCTAGTGGCAAATTTGTGGAGGGTGAATCCTTGTATGATTGTCAAACTAAATTCTACATACCCATTGAGGGAGACCCAACTATGTATGATTATTTGGATGGTAAAGAGGTTTTAAGTGTAAGTTGTGATGCTGAAACTAAACCAAATGGAGAAAGTAGTCGTCAAAGTGAAGATTCAACTGCTGAGAATAGTCAGGTATCATTCTAACTTAAACTCTTTTTCATTTTTTGCTGATATTTAAGGAAATGAGGTGCATAATCAGGTTTTTTTTTGTTACACCATCATGGTTACGGTTGGGTTTTAAGCCAAAACCCAATCGTAACTATACATTTGTGTTTCTGAAAAGTAGAGTTTTATAGTTTTACGGTTGGGTGGTTACCAAAAACCCAACCGTAACTTATTACGTGCATGGGTATTTAGTGCACTTGTTACGGTTGGGTTTTACTCTTCAACCTAACCGTAACATTGGTTTGGCTTTTTTTGTTGTATTACGGTTGGGTCCGTCGATTATACGGTTGGGTCTGACGCTTCTAACCCAACCGTAAACTTATTGGTTTTAGTGTTTTGTCTGACGCTTGGCCTTGATCTCTTTTGTTCAGCTCGCGGTTGTAACTCAACCAATGAATGATCAGCCTCCTCCAAATGATATTGAAACTATAGATACTACGGAACACTATTTGAACGACTTGGTAGGTTATAGATAAGTTGTTAATCCCTTTCGACATCCAACATAATGCCATTTTTTTTCTCCTAACTTTCTGTTCTTGGACCATGTAGACATGGGATAAAAAAGATGATGCAAAGAACTGGGCTACAGAACATGGGAAACTCATCATGTGTGTGATTTTTTGTAACAACCAACAAAAACACAACCGCTTTCAAATGGTTTGTGAGTGTAGTGGACAATACACAAGACATGTAAAAAAGGGTACTGAGTATGTACCAAAGACGAAGATCAAGCGAAAAACTTACACTAAGAAGAGGGATGTCCTTTCAAGCTTCAATTTCGTAAGAACAACGAGAATAAGTGGTTCTTGTCTACGGTTGTATGCGGTCGTCACAACCACCTACCACCAGAGACTTTGTTAACGCATCCTTCTATGGCCCGGCTTACCAAGGAAGAAAAGCTCATCGTAAACGATATGACGGAAAAGCGTTTGAAACCCAGTGATATACTCGGGCACTTGAAGAAAATAAACTCAAATAATGTGTCTACGTTGGAGACAATCTACAACGCCAAATCCAAGTTGAAGCGTGAGAAATGGGAAGAAAGGGACCCGATCCAACAACTTTTGTACTTGGGGGAGACGAAAAACTACACCATGTTTCACGAACAAGATGAGAATAAAGAAATTAAGCATATTATATTGGCTCATTCCGAGTTTATAAAGTTAGCAAGGTGCTCCCATCAAGTGCTTATGATGGATTGCACGTACAAAACTAACAAGTATAAGCTCCCGGTTTTGAATGTTGTAGGGCAAACTTCTACCAAGTCCCCGTTTAGTGTTGCCTTTTGCTTCTTGAGAAACGAGCTCGAAGAAAGCTATGTTGGAACAAATTAAATTATTCTACGTTGAAGGATATGCCCCTAAGGTAATTATCACCGACAAAGAACAAGGCTTGATGAATGCCATTGCAAGGGTATTCCCAGATGTTCATCATCTTCTTTGCATGTTCCACTTGTGGAACAATATTCAAACCAAGTGCAAAACGATTATTCGGCCAACAAAGAAAAGCGAGATGGAGAGAGTTAAAAAATTGCCGGTTTCAGAACAAGAAACGGCCAAAGAAAAATTCGAGGAGGACGACAAGTTGGCGGAACTAAAATGGGCTACTTTCCAAACTGAATGGGACGCTTTGACATGGTCTATCACCAAGGAAGATTATGAAGAAAATGTTCGTATGTTATGCTTGCATTGGAATAATTATCCAAAAGTTGTGAACTATTTGATGGAGCATTGGTTGAATCCCCACAAAGAGAAGTTTGTAGCGGCATTCACAAACCAATATAGGCACTTTGACAACCAAGCTACAAGTACCGTGGAGTCATCTCACAACAGAACGAAGAAGAAGCTTCATAATTCTGATGGTGGGTTTGTTACGGTCTTCGAAGCGATGCACGATTATTTTCTCCGTGACCTTGACAGAGTTAAGGAATCTTTTGAAAAAAGCCTTTCTAGAAAACACGTCAGCTATAAGGACGAACCATTGCTCCAAAGTATTTTTTATAAGGTGTCGCATTGTGCTATTGAGAAGATAATGTACGAAGTAAAGCACTATAGATTAGGCAACTTACACGGAGAAGAAGAGTGTGTTTGTCCTAACATGTCAAGTTTGGGACTTCCCTGCCGGCATTTGATGCCCAAGTACGAAGAAGACGGTGTGATCCCAATTGAAGATATTGATCCGTTTTGGCAACAATTGTCTTTCGATGAACCCATCGTCGAGCAAGATTTTGGTGCATCGTTTGCCGACACCCACGTTGGAAAGGCTTTAGCCAACAAATACGATACATTAAATAAGGCGCAAAGGCGAATTTGGTTCACGAAGTTGAGTTACTTCGTGTTTCCACACACAAGGTACGCTGTCAAGGAACCAATTAGAGGGAAGAGAAAAGGTAGGCCTTCTACCAAAGAATCGAGGGCCGTCGGACGCAAAAAAGCAAGGGAATTGCATGAAGAATCAAAGAAAAGAAACCTTGTGTATTTGAGCATTTGCAAAGGAATATGAAGCAGAGGATGAGAAGGAGGAGGATGCTGAACGAAAAATAAGTCAAACGGAACAAGGGGGGCCAAGTGCAGTAGATATTAAAGGAAAAGGTCCCGCGGTTCCCACTCAAGAAAGTTCAACAATTGAACTTGGTGCCAAGGGAAAAGTTCCTCCATACCCAAACTCAAGAAGAGTAAGTATGAAGGAATTAGCAAGAAGGAAAAAAAGAGTTAGTATGAAAGAATTAGCAAGAAGAAAAGAAAAACTTAAAGCTAATACATTAGTGGTTGAAGAGCCATATACGATCCGGATTGCAAGAGGATTGATGCAATTTCCATCAAACTTTTCAAGAATTGAGAATGGCAAAATCGTCCGAACCGAGCACACTATTTATGAAAATTATATGTCATCGTTTCCGGCTTTTTTTCGTCCATACATAAAGGCAACCGACGATGTTGCCGGTGATGGTAATTGTGGATACCATGTATTCATCGAACAAGTTGGACCATTTAGCGGAGCAGCGGGGTTGGGTATGGACGAAGTAACTTATGTAAGACATAAGTCAGCGGTTGAACTACGCTCTTACCCGGATTTATACAAGCCAATGATGTGTGCATATAGAGATGAAGAGTCGTTGTTAAAATAGGAGTTCATCGCTCTCGAAAGGCGTTTAATAGGCAACAAGAATTGCACTAGCGAGTATTGGATGAGCATGCCAATATGTGGGCAAATCATCGCCAACGCTTTCAATTGCGTCATACATTATATCTCAAATGGATATTGTTTTACATTCGCACCAACAAGATCAGCATTTGTCGAACAATTGGCTAATAAAAGATGTGTGATTGGGCTGGTGCAGAACTGCCATTATGTCGGTCTCAAGTTGAAAGAAGGAAGTCCATTACCCCCTTTATAGGATGGATACGATGGTGATATCGCCAAGTCTGTGTCACCGGTTCAAGCACAATTTCGAACTCTGGAAGGCATTAAAACCCTCCCCGACCTTTCAATTCATATCATTTGTTTCTGACTCGGAGTTGGAATGATAACAATATCATATGTATGTTGGAGGAATCATAATATTAATATATTTTTTTTTGAAATGAAAAATTTGGAGTATCACATGTGTGACAACAAAATTCACCCAGGTTTACGGTTGGGTTTTCACTGAAAACCCAACCGTAAACCAGTCACTACACGATAAAAAAAAAATTACGGTTGGGTACTGAGTGCAAACCCAACCGTAAACCTTCCAGGGTTTTTCCCCCCGTTTTACGGTTGGGTCATGACTCCAAAACCAACCGTACAACTGCAACGTTTACGGTTGGGTTTTGAGACCAAAAACCCAACCGTAAACCAGTCACTACACGATAAAAAAAAAATTACGGTTGGGTACTGAGTGCAAACCCAACCGTAAACCTTCCAGGGTTTCTCCCCCAGTTTTACGGTTGGGTCATGACTCCAAAACCAACCGTACAGTTGGGTTTACTAACTGTACGGTTTTGAGACCAAACCCAACCGTAAACCTGGGTGAATTTTAATCTGGAAGGTTTACGGTTGGGTTTGCATTCAAAACCCAACCGTAAATATTTTTGCTAACCTTTTTTGGAATTTCAGTTCACTCAAAATTGGGTTCAAAACACAAAATTTATGTAAACATCAAATTTTTGACCACATTACAACCCATGAAATCATTAAAGTAACCTGGGATACAATTAAAATTACCACTAACAAACCCAAATGGCATTACAAAAGAACTAATAAATAGGTTTGCGAGTGAGAAAAAAGTCCTTTAGGATGTGATAATGAGGTAGGTATAAAAAGGGCCATATTTTCCATCTCCTCCATTCTTCAAGAGATCTCTGTAACACCTCATCTTCGGTTTCACCCCTAAGTCGTAGTTGACCAATAATACGAACTAATGCCTTAAATTCTTCTACGTATCGGTGTATAGTGTTATATCGACAAATCAACTTGACGTGATCACGGTTATAAGGGTTGCCGGTTTCAGAACAAAAGTTTTCATGGATTGTTTGCCAATAACTCGGACTCGTTATACCACTTTGCCTTCTTTCTTCTCCTCTTTTTAGAAAACATAATACATAGTTGCGGCAAATACATAAATCTTCATCCAAAGAAAAATCTGGATTTTTAATCCCAGGTTGACCCATATTCCACTATGTTAGAGTACTAGTTTTGTTAGAGATGATTGTTGTAACATAAAGGTTTAACTTTTTTAAAAAATGGATGGGTTGGATATGTACTCAACTATTTCACTTATAAACCAGAAGTGTAACGGCTATATTTTGAAAAATGGGTCGTACAAGGTTTGAACGGCTCTATTTGAAAACCCAAAAAAAAATCAAAAACGACCCAAAACTTTCCTCAAAATAGATTTTACGGTTGGGTTTTGGTTGAAAACCCAACCGTAATATCTTTCGAAAATTATGTGTTAAGGTTCTTTATTTACGGTTGGGTTTTAAGCCAAAACCCAACCGTAACCAACCTTTGTAGCTTTGAGTTTTAAGGTCAAATTAGGGTTTCAAAATCAAAAATTTGAACTTATTCAATCATTTTAACTAGATTGAAGGTAAATTGGGTCATTCAAACAAAGAAAAAACGAAAAACAAACAAATTAGAGAATCAAATTTAAAGTTATCCAGTAGAATTTACGGTTGGGTTTTGGCTGAAAACCCAACCGTAATATCTTTGGAAAATTATGTGTTGAGGTTCTTTATTTACGATTGGGTTTTAAGCCAAAACCCAACCGTAACCAACCTTTGTAGCTTTGAGTTTTAAGGTCAAATTAGGGTTTCAAAATCAAAAAATTTAACTTATTCAATCATTTTAACTAGATTGAAAGTAAATTGGGTCATTGAAACAAAGAAAAAACGAAAAACAAACAAATTAGAGAATCAAATTTAAAGTTATCCAGTAGAATTTACGGTTGGGTTTTGGCTGAAAACCCAACCGTAATATCCTAGGGAAATTATGTGTTGTGGTCATATATTTACGGTTGGGTTTTCAGCCAAAACCCAACCGTAAAATTATTCTTTCATATTTACGGTTGGGTTTTGGATGAAAACCCAACCGTAAAACTGTAGTATTAAAATGTGACAGATTTACGGTTGTGTTTCCAGGCAAAACCCAACCGTAAACCTGTCACATTTTTCATTTTGCCAGTTTTACGGTTGGGTTTTGCCTAGAAACCCAACCGTAACACTAATGTGACTGGGTATTTTTACCGGGATTTCCCAATGCATGGTTTCCAACTTAAAAAAATTAATCAAATAAATTTTCACGTGCAAGTTAAATTCATACTTCAAATCTAACTTCACATTAAAGGTACAACTAATTCACACATACAAAACAAAACCATAGACATAGAGTTAGGGAGAAGGAGGAGGGGTAGGTCGATGACTTTGACGAGCTCTTTTTTTGCTCATAACATTACGATGACCAGCGCCGCCACGAGTACGAGCTCCAACACGACCGCCTCGAGTACGAGCACCACGTTGCGCATCCCCGGCTTCATCATGTGTCTCTTCATCCGATGCTTGGGGCTCTCTTCTAGTAGTACTCGCATCTCTAGTCGCGCCTCTTGTACCGGGTCTACTCCTCTTTAAAGTCCGCTGCACATCCTCAACTTCATGATGAAGCTCCCTAATCAAAGCTTGGAGTTGGTCAGGCGTCCTCACATCAATTGTGCTTAGGCATGGATTAATAGAGTCCGCCAATGCAACGGCTTTCTTTTTCTATTCACATATGAAAATAAAAGTAGGATGAGTGTTTAGTAATAAATCTTAAAAACATTAATAACAAAAATAATGTACGTACCAAATTGAAATATGCATTCTTCCAGAAACCATCTCCTGTGTTGATTGCCAGAGTCTCAGGATCATTGTTGATGATAGTTGGATGACCAAAATGGCGATACCACTCCAAGTAATCTTCTGCAGCCTCTTTTGTGCCCGAAGAGGGAGTTAACTCATTCCTTTGGACTTGGTATTTCGGATCAGTGCGGTTATTCCAAACCGCAACTGAAGGCGTAGGCTCATAATTTAGCACGATGTTTGGCCCTTCGATCATCGACCCATTCACACACAATTTAAACATTTCGCGTGTCACCGTTGTTTGGACGTATCCATATTGCCGGAGAGTTCGGCGGGGGTTGGACATCACGTACCCAAACGGATGATACAAAGGGCCGTTGTAGCCTGCCACGTCCGACAATTCACGTAAATCCTCAACATGTCCATCACCCTCTATGCTAATCTTCACATAAGGGTCGAAAACAACATCATCAACCGTGAAAGCATCAATTTCTGTTCTCATCTTTGCTATGAGCACTTCTTTATATTTTGCCTGCGTCCCGGTGAAGACGAATTTCTTTCCTGTAGGTCCATTAACATCAACGCTTATTTGAGGAGCCAGTCTGGGAAAGTGATCATATACCCATGCCTATAACGATAATTAATATTAATATAAGAAAATGAGAAAAAAATAAATTAAAATTGAACATTGAAATTCAAACAATAAATTACCTGAAGCAGACCGGTATTACAGGCAATCTCAGTTCCCCTGACCCTCGAAGGTTAGCAAGTAGGTAGGCCAGAGTGGCAGTTCCCCATGAGTACTGATGGGTCATCCCGAGATCACCCTGAAATCATTGTAGATACTGGACGTTGACCCTGTTGCCCGAGTTGTCACCAAAGAAGATGGTGCCGAGCATATATAGTAGATAAGCTCTGGCTGTTCGAATGGCTCTGGTGTCATCTATGACGACCCCAGCCATTTCCAACTTTGCGGTCCCTCCAAACTTCTCCCGTAGTGACCGCAGCAATATTTTCTTGCTCATGGATTGACCTTTCTTCTTTGGCATCCCCGGTTTATCTCCACTCACCAATTTAAATTCCGATTCAGCTTCGGTCTTCTCCTATCCAAGTGTTTCTTTGACAAGTGCATAAATATCACTCCAGGACATGTTGTTGTCAAAACCCTCAAACACTGATTTACCTTCCACCTCCAGCCCAAGAATTGATTGGACATCATCCGACGTTATAGTCATCTCGCCGAATGGGAGATGAAACGTATCGGTTTCAGGCCAATAACGTTCCCTGAAGGCTGCGCAGACGACACTGTCATACTCCCACATTGAATGTGTAATTCCGGGAGCTAACCCGGTAGCATTTACCAGAATTTGTACAGCCGTACATTCATCAGTTAAGGGCCAATGTTGATCCCTTTGACGAACCAATTTCTTGATCGCCTGTGTATGATCCTACAAAGAATAAAAACAAATTTGTTTTACTTACAAAAGTTAAAAAACAAAAATTTAACAAAATAAGAGAAGTGATTAGAATAATACCTTGGTTGCTGCAACTTTGGCAGCCCATGAATGGGGATAACCAAATAATATTGCAGATTTGTCTGGGGCCTCACCCCATAGCCCTCCATTCCTCTTCTTAGGCCACAGTTGAGGTTCGGCCTTTTCTTTCGGAATTTCTTTGGCAACCCTTTTCTTTGCCTTTTCTTTTCGAATTCCTTTACCTTTTCCTTGAGGGACATGTTGTTCTTTGTCCCCCTCTTCTTCTTCGTGTTGTTTCTCTTGTGGTGGTTCTCTAATCACAAGAGAACCTCTGGGTGTTGGTAGATCACCCAAGCCTTGAAACACATTATATTCCGCTTCTGCAATTTGAGGAACACTACCACCACCTACCTCAAAAGAGGGATTATGGGTCTTGCTCACGCCTCTCTTCTGAACCCTAAATGCTTTCCGTGGCGAGGGGTTGGAGTGTGAGAAATAGGTGTTAAATTATTACCCCTCTTATTCTTCCTACAAAACACAACCAATACAAGTTAGATAATTTCAAAGCAATTCAACTTCAACAAAAAAAATATTCACTACACAGGAAAATTTACGGTTGGGTTTTTTCTCAAAATCCAACCGTAATTTTTCTCCCATATTTTACGGTTAGGTTTAAACACAAACCCAACCGTAACAATTTAAGTACAAAAGGTGGTCCATATGTTACGGTTAGGTTTTAAGAAAAAACCCAACCGTAATATTCAAACCAAATTTTTATGGAGGCTATTGTTACGGTTGGGATTTTCTCAAAACCCAACCGTAAGTTGTTTTTAAAAAATGGCGCAAATTATTTACGGTTGGGTTATCTTTTGAAACCCAACCGTAATATCCTGAACTATTCATCTTCTTCCCTTTGATTTACGGTTGGGTATTGAAAATAACCCAACCGTAATACTCAAGAACATGAAATATTACGGTTGACTTCTGACACGGACCCAACCGTAATATCAACTGTGTGCAACATTTTTTTCCCAAAATCATGATCAAACATGCGAATAAATCAATTACAAGTTCTAAGAATACATGGGTTTTCTACAATACCTTAGATACACCATTGTTGGACTTTTCGGTGCTTGATTTTGCTTGTCACTGTCGATTTCTTGTTGAATATCTTGATTAGGTTGAAAGGAGCAGGGTTGATTGCCATCACTACTGCCTTGAACGCCTTTAGCATGCTTCTTCATCTCGAA
Organism: Papaver californicum; assembly: GCA_023531435.1. NCBI lineage: Eukaryota > Viridiplantae > Streptophyta > Magnoliopsida > Ranunculales > Papaveraceae > Papaver > Papaver californicum. The sequence goes on along the minus strand of JAJJMC010003761.1, from coordinate 2,024,685 downwards.
TTGTTGAGTTGAGTTTAATCGTCGATGAATTTTGCGAATCGGCGATGAATTGAGGGCGATTACGGTTGGGTTTTGAGAGGTTTTTTTGGTTTTAGTTTTTAAAAGTTATGAATTTTGTTAAAAGAGTTTAGGTTTTAATTGGTATAAGGGTAAAATCGTCATTTAGCAAAACCCCCTAGGACATCCCTTATCGTAAAAATGGGTCACCTCGGCTCAACTAGGAGCCCCTCACTCAAATTTGGAGCCCCTATATCAGCCTTCTTTTATTGGGTCCGCTTAATTACTTCTGTGTATATATATTTGTTGTATCCATCATTTGTGCCATCTAAATGCAACATGTAATCAACCTACATATTTTTTGGTTTACAAGATGAAGTTTTCACTTTTAAATGATGTGCAAATTACTGTTTCACATATCATTGTTGTGAAAGATGTAGTTGTCACCTTTGACAATCATGAAAATAATATTTATCACCTGAATTTATAGGTTTATTTTTCTTGTATTATATTGTGTATTAATATGTTTGTTGTTTGTGTCTTTTTTAGAAACTTTGGAGCAAATTTTTGGAGTTTGCATGATTCGGCGGCGAAAGATGTAGTTTTCACATATAATTGTTAAGAAAATTATAATTCTCACTTTTAAAAGATATGCAAAAAAGATGTTTTTATAAATTATTGTTGTGAAAAAATGTAGTTATCACCTTTGATAGTCGTGAAAATAATATTTATCACCTAAATTATGGAATATTTTCCACAAAATAATCAGTGAAAGATTTTTTATTTTTATTGGGTTGGAGAGCGCAGAACATTATAAATGATGTAGTTTAAAACTTTAAATCTGCTGGCCAACCAATCATGTTCGATACATGAAGCATCTTTTTTGCAATTAAGGCCCACTCCATCGCCAAGAGACAGAGACAACTTTGTACCTAAACCACATGCAACCCCACGAATCCACGATTGAAACCCTTTTTTTGTTTTCCATCACTGTCTAACATAATCATCGAAAGTTGCTGGTCAAACATTTTTCTTTCCGCCTGTTAATACTTACTTTAGATATATTTTCCACCTGTTAATACTTACTTCAATGAGAAACCGCAAATAATCATGTTGAACAAGTCAATTAGATATAGTAGAGTGATTAGGTCGAAAAACAAATCAATTGAATTGAAACATTTTCGGATCTAGAAAATTTGACTACAGTTGAAAATAACTAAATAAATTAATGGCCGGAAATAAATGTTCCATTAATCACCTGTGTGTGTATAAAGAAGAAGAGTAGTTACCGTACAAAGGTGATGAAGGTTCTGTAACAAATCGTAAAATATGGTGAGTTCTTTGTGTTGTTTCTGTTAATCAACCATAATTAAAAAGGGTATTATTGTCTTGGAAAAAATAGATAATGTAAAAAATATCTCAAAAAAGTCATGTTTAGCCGTTTAACTTATATTTTGGGCTATAAATATAAACATGTTTAATTATGGGTTTGTGATATAGAGAGGAACCAACTTGGGTTTATCATATATTTCCACATTAATTTATTCCCAAAAAGCATTGAATTTGATTTTTGGACTATTTTTTAAAATATGGGTGTGGCCAGAGCACCCCAACCACTCGTTAGTTCAGTCATTAATGATATCTGTCAATACCCGATACGACAAACTATAGATAAGCCTAAAAAATATTATAACACTATATTAGAATTGACTAAGATAATAACGTGGAAAGAACTTAAAGTCGAATTAAATTTTTTGAAAATTACAATTTCGTATTGATGTTTAAAATTATGCAATACCTAACATTTACATTATTCCAAACTAATCTGTATTAACCCATATTAAAGTGACACACTAAAGAACACTGTATCGTCAGAAATAAAATGATACAAATAGAAACAAGAAGTCTAGCATACATTTAAAAATATCCACCACACCATTTTTACTTCTTCATATTTTTGGTATTTTTTGTGGAATTATTCCCATGTAGTCCATAACATTTATGTAATATTAGGGTTAATTATTTTTAAAAATGAGGATCTCTATGTTGGTGATGTTTAAATGATGTTTGTCCAAAAGGACTAACAAATAAACTGACAATAAAAAACTTCCACAATCAATAGCATTCCAAAATAGGATATTTGTATTTACCACAATTATGGGATTGCTATCTCATTTTCAATGAATTTTATAACAATTTGTGTAGTTCTAAACACAACGTCATAAAGTGAGTTATATCAGGTCATGTTTTAATATACGCCTACATTAGGCGGTGATGCAAACTCTGATTGAAGTTTAGGATAAGAAAGTATTACGCGGTATCACAACTTTTTTAAAAAAATTTCTGAGGAGTTTAAAACTGAGTTTGGCACTCGGAGGTGTTTAAAACTGTGTTTATTCTCTAGATATGATTTAAACACTATTCTCAGTTATAAACTGAAATGATGAGGGTACCAAGTACACCACAATCTTCTCGATATCAACCTATGCAGACTCAACTTGTGTAATAACGACCAAAAAATTATTCCAACAAGGCGATCTTGGTAATAGTTAAATTTTGGTTTGAACTAACTATGTGATCTTTACCAAGATGTGATTAACGTACAAGTATGATTAATGAATTATAACTATAACAATTATAATGCGGAAAGTAAAGCAATCACACAATACACAAGATTTTATTCACGAGCAAAATTGTTTAGCAGAAAACCCCTCCCTGGTACCTAGTCCATTTTTGAATACTCTCATAATTAAGCCGCTATACGAATTGACACCCAAACTTTGTATAGTTGAGACCAAGTAAACTACCCTAAGTTACCCAGTTTTTTTAATATTCCCACGCCTATAACCAATCTAGCCAACACACGTGAATCTCGAGACAAAGTCCACTATCTTGAGTTGTTTCACCGTTGTGAAGACTTCTGCACTCAACTCCTTTGGATCGTAACCCGAAACAACAAAAGACTAATATGTTTTAGCAACTAACCACTTATCGATCATCTAAATCAATCTTTAGATCAATGATAAATTAGAGTGAATGATCTTTAATTTATATCAATAAACTTCTTTGGTCAAAAGATCAAACCAAGACAATGATTATAAAAATAATCAATCTTGATGTCAAGATCTATCCAAATATATAAATATTACTAGAAAATTTGCTCGATCAACTACAAGTCTGATATTTATAAAAAAACTGCTTGTCAAATTCCAGAGAATTAAGCTCGCAAAAAGTTACACAAAGATCACAACAACAACAAAAAAAGTTTACAATCTTCAAAAGCAACCGCTGCAAAAACAACTTGATTCCATTATTGATCAAACACACAGAACAGAGTATGTCAACATTGATTGATCAAAAGTTCTATCCAACATATCCATAATCACTTGAATATGTGATAGTTAAATCTTCTATGTAGCCTTCCACCAACTGTAAAACAAGAGGCTTCTTGATCCCAAAGAAGAATTTAAACGAAAGGCAACACAAATGTTTCACCTAATTAGACTACTCTTATCTCTTTCAAATTGGCTTCCCCACACAACAAATGTGTGTTTTGGGATGAGTTTGTAAGAATACAAGATTCCCTATTTATAGTGTTATGACCAAGACATTGTTTGGAAATATCATTTACCAATTTCGAAAATTATAAAAAACATGTTATATAAGTATATTTTTGAAATTAGCAAATACATAGTAATTTCCAACTCATAATTGATTTCTCTCATAGTATGATAACTAAGATTAGTTAGGACACAACTATGTAAGTGACTAGTATATCAACTAGAGATATGCAACCTCTAGGTATGTAAAGCATATAATTTTGATACCATAAATGATATTGAAAAACCGATTTTAAAGGATCTTGCCTTGAGTATCAAAGGAGTATACTTGAAAATTAATAAATTAGAGTTTAGCACATGTTCAAATATTATGTCAACGTTTATAAACATTCCCAATCCAATTCTTGTACATCTCGATGTCTGCAGAAACCCGTGAAGATAATAGACAAATCGTAAATGTAAAAAATAAGTTAGACATAGTCATGATCGGTCCTGGGATCGATCCTTCCCTCTAGGGATCTGTCCTTGGATCAGTGCTGAATCTATTTTCCAACTACGAAATAAGTTTCACAAGTCTACTTCCTTAAACTATGTTTCTGAAGTTGTTTTCTAACATATTTATTAAGGTACTGATTGCAGAATTCATATGATTTTAATATCAAATCCATACTAATATTTGTTATAATTCTTTAATATTACCTTTTATTATGTTTGTTTTCTAGTTTATATCTTTTGTTAGGTGAATCATCCAAAAAGGAGCTACAAAGTTTCTAGAATGAGCAAGGAATTGAAACAATATAAGTGAAGAAGGATCCAAGACCAAATTATAATTATTCAAACCAATGAGTTATTATCATCATATTGGAGATAATTGAAATACGAATCCAACGCAAAAAGAATGAGGTCATTTCGACATCAGATGAAGAAGTTTTGGGCAAAACGAGTTTTGAAAGACTTGAGTGTACAAAGAGAAGTTTGGATGATAATCATTCAGCTCGAATCAGCCAAACCTAGAAAATAAAAATCATGTTTTCATCAAAGAATACAGAGAAATGTTCGTCTGGAAAGTGCTCCATTCAAATCAGCTGAACCTGACACTGCTCTGGGACATATTTGGACGTGAAATTGACTTCTAACTCAAGGAAACACTGTCCCGGAATGATTCTAAACCTTAGAAAGAGGAAAATTGAGGGACAAGCATTGAAGGCTATAAAAGAAGACATCTAAGACTCAAACAAGATCATCTATTAAGTGAATCTCAACAACTCTACATCTCATACTATAATTCTACATCAAAAACCTAGGGTTTACCCCTTTAGGGGGAAACCATCTTTCTCCATCATCTTCTTCTTCTTTGTAGGATGGGTAGCTAATTTTTTTGTTGATTAAGGATGAATTCAATGTTCTATATGTGAAGCTTTATTAGTTATACAAGTTTATTTGGAGTTTTAATCATTGTCGCTTGTCTTTACTATATCAAAGGTTTATGATTGATTTCTATATTGTTTGGGTGCACAACCAAATTATTATCTTGATCAATCTAATAGTAGAGAGTTATGAGATACGTGTAATATTCGAACACCTCATACACAAGTAGAAAACGTGAGACCTTGCAGAAGGATTATTTGGAGCAATCATGTGTGAAGACAATACTAGTATGCAAACCGAGCTTATGCGTCTGATGCTAGGATCAACCTAAATTCATAAAACCTAATGCATTCGACTGGGACCTTGAGAGCTTATTCATGGTGGCTCAGATGGATAAATCTGGTAGTCGAGTGCTTCCATATCCAGTGACACAAGGAATTTTGGGGACAACAGAGCTTATTGCTATTCTACGGTTGGTGATGAATGATTCAGACGAAAGATAGATATACTAATTCAGTCAACGTTTGGTAACAACTAATGACTCCCTAATCATCCCTTTCTCATTATCTTTTTATTGTTCTTCTTAATTAATTAAACCAATCCCTCCTTAGTATTCACTTTTATTATAGTATTTCTAATTTAAATAACATCTCAATTACACATCTCTCCTTGGGAACGATCCTTACTACTGCTATATTACTAGTTAATTAGTGGGAACTATCTTGAGTAGTTTGTCGCACTTACAACATGCATTAGGTACGGATTCATCCGGATGTTCGACACACTAAATAATAACAAGTTACCAATTAATACAATGCCAAAAATACGAAGTCCATAGACAAAATATATACTTCATAACTCCATATATACTTAAGTTGTCGAAGCAACTATTATATATCTTTCCTTTTGATACTTTGATCATAGTATAATGACCAAGTCATCAATATTAAAGTTATTGTAACAAACTTAACTTCGTATGTTATGTTTTCAGAATAAAGACTTGTAAGAACAATAGATAAAAATGAAACAAGTCAAGTCTGTAACTACTAACCTTGCACTGAAGGATGATGTCTTCATTGTGTTTGATATGTTTTCAGGTCTTCATGAGTAACTAGAGAAAGTCTCAACATTTATATGTTTCTAGTCTAACCTAACGAAGTTGATTTTAGTAATCTACTCAAGCCACTCGAGTTTTGACATACCAATGTTTGGTGGGTTCAACCAAGTAATGCTCTAATATAAACAACACCATAATTTTTGATTATTGTTCGAAACACCTTGCCTTGAAATATATGCCATACATGTTTCCACCCTCGACATGGTATACATACCATATTAACTTCGTGATTATGGATGCTCTAAGACGTCAGTACTAAGTCATACATATACGTAATCGCCGATCCCACGATACACCAAACCATGATCCAACCATGGCTTCCATATTTATCGTATCGTATCTATATCATTGACAATGACCAAAGGTCCTCTGTTTATTTGTATCTCCAGGTATAAGTTGCATATCTGCCGATACTGACCGTGTATGTGTTGTATCAATCGGTATTCGTTAGTACATACGTATACTGCCCTGATAGTAACCGATACTAAATATAAAATACATACAATTAAGGCATGCTCAAAATTTCTAACTAATTTGAAGAAAAACAAAGATTATTATTGTTTCCAACACTCACCTAAGATTCTTTTCTATCAAAATATTAATGTTTGATATATTAAGATTCTTATATCTTAGTCTTTACATTTTATACCTTTGTGAACTTTACATATACGTTAGTCTTTACCTAGTACTCAAGATCAAGATCATGGTGCTAGACAACCAGATCTATATATTTTACAGTGTAACAAGTTAGTTTTTTTTAGCTAACCCTGATAGTCAAGATAGATATGATACAAAGTCTTAGTAATCAGACAATGAATATTTAAGCCAACAAATGTATTCAATGTCATTCAATGATCAATCCTTTTTTTCAGAATGGATAATCAATGGAATGAAATGTATAAATATCCAATGCATGAATATCGTGATAAAATAGAAAAATCTTATGAAAATTCATCTAGTTCCTACACATATCCTGATATCCTTTACAAACGGGATATCAACTAGAAGAATAAAGTCAACCATCTAATAGTTATTCAAATTTTGGAGAATAAATTAATTTGAACTTTAATATATTTTCACATTATTATTATGACTAGTGAAGATGATAAAATATGCTCAATTATATTTAATGCAGTAATTTATTTGAATTATAATATTTTTCGGACTCAATGGTTCAATCAGTTTTATTTAACTTATTAATTATACTTGAAAGTGTATTTAAACATCTAAGAGTAAGTCCATTGGGATTTGGGAGCAAGTAAATTTACTCGTTTGCCCTACCACATGGATGGGCTACTCAGATTTTTCACAGTGATGAATAGACAAATTTAACTTGTAGGTCCATTTTACTTGTAAACTATTTTTTTGTATGTGAAAATGAGATCCAATCTTTTAAAAATATTAAATATATTAAATGGACCGATTTTCAAAAAGTCTATATGTATCTAACTACTTTAACTAACTAATTTTATATATAGATTATAAAATTATATTTATCAAATATGTTTTGGCCGACCGGTTTAACTTGAGACGTGATGAGAAAATGCTTATATTTGAGCCTTTGTCCATCTTATTTGCCCATTTGGCATGTCCACTGTGGGATGGTAATGGAAATTTTTTCTCATTTTTCCACTGCCTTTGCTTTAATGCAAATTTATATAAAGGAAAACGATAAGACCTAAATTAGACACAAATCCAAAGTTTCGATCAGTATCACCGATACAACCGTCTGTCAGAAGTGATACATACAATACCGATATGAGGAACCATGGATCCAACCTTGGAAAATTATACAATTGTACTTATCAAACATGTTTGGGACGATCGGCTTGGTTCAACTTGAGATGGGGATGTGCAAATGTTTAGATTCAACCCTTTGCTTATCCTATTTGTCCATTTGGCATGTCCATTATGGGGTGGCAATAGACAAATTTGCCAATTTACCCACCCTACTAATTTGCTCTTATACATGTAAATTTATATAATGGAAGACTATAAGATCTAAATTAGACAAAAATCCATACTTTTTGTCAGTATCAATCAGTATGACCGACACCACCTTATCGTATATGAGGACCGACACAATATGATACGGTAAATGTAACACCCGTATTTTTGATAAAGGGGTAAAATGGTAATTTTACACATCAAAGCTAAAAAGATATTAAGGGGTAAAATAGTATTTTACTTACCAGGGGTAAAATAGTAGTTTTACACATCATATGCAAAACGGTCACTCAGGGGTAAAATAGTTATTTTACCAAAAGTCGAGGATGCTTATTTGAGGAAGCATCATTGCCCCTATGTTGCATACTCGAGAACACATTATAGTGTTAAGACACTATCATACCGTGATGCATACTCGGGAATGCATCACTTGGTGTGCGGTAGATGAATGTCCCCTCCCCTCCTTATCTCTACTTGTAGAAATGCTAGTAAGACATATATAGGGAGGAGGTATTGGTTGGACATTTAATGAAGCATACTCGAGAATGCCTCACTGACCCAATGTTGCATACCCGGGAATGCATTATAGTGCTAAAGCATTATTATGCCGTGATGCATGCTTGAGAATGCATCACTGACCCTATGTTGCATACCGAGAACGCATTATAGTGTTAAGGCACTATTATGCCGTGATGCATGCTTGATAATGCATCACTGACCCTATATTGCATACCCGAGAACGCATTATAGTGCTAACATACTATTATGTCGTGATACATGCTTGAAAATGCATCACTGATCCTATGTTGCATACCCGAGAATTTGCATTATAGTGCTAAGGCACTATTATTCCGTGATGCATGCTTGAGAATGCATCACTGACCCTATGTTGCATACCCGAGAATGCATTATAGTGCTAAGGCACTATTATGTCGTAATACAAACTTGAGAATGCATCACTGACCCTATGTTTCATATCCGAGAATGTATTATAGTGCTAAGGCACTATTATGTCGTGATGCATGCTTGAGAATGTATCACTGACACAATATTGCATACCCGAAAATGTATTATAGTGCTAAGGCACTATTATGCTGTGATACATGCTTGAGAAATGCATCACTGACCCTATGTTGCATACCATAGAATGCATTATAGTGTTAATGCACTATTATGCCATGATGCATGCTTGAGAATGCATCACTAACCATATGTTCCATACTCGAGAATACATTATAGTGCAAAGGCACTATTATGCCGTGATGTATACTCGAGAATGCATCACTTGGTAGTGCAGTATATGAATGTCATCTCCCCTTATTTTCTTTACTTGTCGAAATATCGGTAAGACATATATAGGGATGAGACGTTGGTTGAAACCCGATAAAGCTTACCCGAGGATGCTTACCCAAGGAAGCATCCGTATTGCTATGTAGCTTACCCGAGAAAGCTTGAATGATACTTAGCATAATTCAACCATGTTGTGTACTCGAGAATGCATATTTGCATACTAAAAGGCATTAGTTATGCACAAGATGGTGCGTACCTTGCGAAAGTCCCTTGGCCTATATAGGCTTTGCTTGGCCTTTAGCCTTGTTACATAGGTTGGAAATTGTTGGACGCTGATTTTATATGCCTAAGCATATACTTTCGAAACGATTAACTCTTAATATCAATGTTGGCTTTGTCTTAATAGGCTTAAGTTGTTTGTTCCATTCGAAATGACCATTTTGATGAACTACAGTCATGCTTGATCCCTTCAAGGTACGTGTTGGGTACGTAAGTAGCCGCAATGCAATGCATTAAGGTGCAACATCTTGTCGCTCATATCATCTAATTTGGAGATGATTGCGACGCTTTGGTAAATCATATCATCTGTTTCAGCAATGCTAGGCAAGAGATGATTGTTACCGCACTTTTTGAGGTAGTTGCATTTCATTTGTTGGATGTTCATACTTTCCATCAAGCCATACGGTATGAACGGAATATACCTGGTTGCCGCAATCTTGGAAAAAGCAAGATCAGTGCATGCACCTAACGCTTAGTCGAAGCAGAGTTGAGGAAGTGAAAAATAAGCCTGAAATGTCCTAGGTGCTAGTCCAAGGCATGAGTTAGGCCTGGAAAATGCTCGTAAGTATGTGATGCTTTCCAAAGGCATTCATCATTGGCTTTAATGGTCTTGTACCCTTTCCAGAACAAGGATGAGTTGGAACGGTATGAAACTACGTTTCGAGTATCATGCTTGCAAAGAATGCTTGGAAAGGTAAATCGACCTGCATTTTCCTAGTGAGAAGTGAAGTTTTAAGTCTCGGTCACCGTCTTTTCGAGTGGTGTATAGGGGAGTTCTGGCCTGCGGCGCATAACGTCGGGGGCGGAATTTCCCGGTCCGTCGCAGTAAACCTAGATCCAGATCCAACCTCATCAAATTTCTTACCACTTCATCCCTATGGCCTATCAAGTGAAAGGTTTAATCCACTGCAAGGAAGTGTCTAAGGACAAGCGCTATGGTGAGTGTTTTAGCTTATTTAGCTACGTTATAGCTAAATCCAACCGCTATGGTTCATTTGTTAGCTGTGGCTCAAAGATTTAGCTTAGCTAGCAAAGCACACACATCTGATCCACCCTCTAACCAAGAAATGGAATACGAATACTCGGTTTCTGTCAAAAAATCTACTCTACAAATACTCAGTTTCGGTATGATTTTTGACTCAATTGAAACCAAATTTTAGTTTTTACCTATATTTACTCTTAATATTTTTATTCTAACTATTTTATCTACTCCTTTTTTTTCTATTATAATTCCAATTTTTTTTCTTAATTATTTTTTAATCCATAACAAATATTTAATAAAATCCAATCAAATATATTTTGAATAAAAAAGAGAATTTGACGGAAACTGAGTTTCCATATTTTATTGTTTTGACGGAAACTCAGTTTCCGTCTTTATAAGCTAAGAAAAGGACCCTCCCATAATTATTTTTTTCTTATAACTCTTGGCTTAGCTATATTTAAGCTATAGTCAATGTAGTCAATCTCAGCCGAGATGGCCGTGATATCGCTGATAATATCGGTTCCGGCACTCATCCGAGACGAGACACACTATATCCCCGATATGATATTTGACCAATAATCTCGGCCTAGACGAGTTGGCCTATAATAGTGTGAGGGAATTTATTTTTTAAAAACAAAATAAAATGAATTTCCTTATTTTAGGATTTCCAATTGTTGCTCATGTTTTATGGGTTTCATCTCAATTTCATGTCTCAATATTTCAATTTCCATGTTTATAGGTAATTATTGTTTCGTGTTCAATAATTGATGATATGATAGCAATTATCTTAGATTTGAGCTTTACAATTCTGATTTTTGTACGTGGATTTTTTTTGTTTCATACAAATATCGGGTTTTTGGTGATATCCTGAGTTTATTAGGTGGTATCTTAAAAAATTGAATACTAGTTTTATATCTTAATAGGTGCAATATATAAAAAACGTTTGATATAATAATTATAGGTATATAATTTAGAACCGAGATTATATTTCAACGATAATCTCCCCCGGTGTAAAATTATACCAATATCTCACTTCCAACAGAGATAAACCAAAATCCGATATTAACTACTTTAGCTTCGGCTAAGAATAACGGCCAACGATAGTACTTGAGTGACCTAACTGTATTTGTTGGATTTTGTTCATTTATTGGGCTCCATACTTTTAAATTATTCTTTTCTTTCTCTAGTTTTGGTTAATCATTTCTGATCTGTCAGCTGTAAGAAAGAAGAAGAAACTTCTTCTACATTCTGTATTCTGAAGTTCTAAACTCTAAACTACAGAGAATCATTGAAATGAAAATATCTACCACGAATCCAATCATGAATATCATCGTATTGATAATGATCATGGTTATTGCTGTTGCTGTTGATGCGTCAGGTGATACAAATACGGTTTATCAACCATGTATAGATACAAAAATTCAAAGATCTGATGGTTTTAGTTTTGGAATTGCATTTGCTTCAAAGGAATCATTTTTCTTGAAGAACAATAAAACAATTCAACTTTCTCCTTGTGATACTCGTCTTTCTTTATCCGGCTCTCGTCTTGCTATATTCAGACCTAAAGTTGATGAAATCTCTCTTCTTACCATCAATACATCTTCTTTCAACCCGGTATGTAAAATTCTTTACGCTACCTTTCGAGTTTTCTAATTCTAACCTTAGGGTTTTGAACTGTTTAATTAGGTTGAATTTGATTAGGTCTAGGAATCAGCAGAATACTGTACATTCAAATTTAATGAATTTAGATCTGTTTGTTTTTACAGTTTATATCTATTTCCTTAGTTTGAACGTGATCTTATTATGTGTGCTAGGGTTTATTAGATCAGGGCTGCAAAATTATTTGACACTTATTGATATTACTTATTAGTAACAAACTTTAATAAGTTTAGAAGTTTATAGTAGCTTACACTGTTAAAAGTATTTGTGATGTTCCAACCGAATATTTGGATAGGAGAATTGGTACCTTGAGCAGTAGTTCTAGTTACTCTTGTTTGGGAAACTGAAGGGAAAAACACGTAAGGGAAATGAGGATGAACAAGGATTAGTTATATTTGAGTAGTACTTATGAGTATGAATGCTTTGTTCCAATTTATTCTTTTCTGAGGAACAAGGTTTAGTTATATTTGAGTCTGGTATAGGGTTGCTGATGCTAAGAAGCTTACAGGTGTTTTTTACAGGTTTAGTTATATTTGAAATTTATGGTTGATTTACAAATTATCTTCCTTGGGATGATTTGGTGGAGGATCACACATGCATATTAGCAAGGTTTTACTTGATCATCTGCACTGTAGATTAGGTGAGGGAAAAAAAATCAAGGGGTTGAGTCTATTCCTTGTCAATGATATCCAGTATGATTTGTTGGGGAGGTTATTTGGAGGAGCCCATTCCTTTAGTTGTGTGGAATTCTTTTCACTTGACTATCATTAGAGTTTTCAATCAACTCGGCTGATCAGGTTATGTGGGCCTTTAGTAACATGAACTGGAAAAGTCTGTAGAAATCTAATAATTTGTATGCTCTGGATGGCTATTTTATGTTTATCATTCTAGTGATAAAAGGTCGCCCGAGGGTTTGTCCTAGTGTAACTATACTTATATGAATATGGAGAAATGTTTCTACTGAATGTTTTTGCATTCAGTTTAGTATTCATTAATTTTTCGAGAAATGTTTTCGAAGTCTTAACTTATTAAGTTGAAAAAGATAAAGTGCAAATGTGATTCGTGAGTGCATTTCCTTCACCGGGTTAGTCACTTGTTTGGTGGATTTACTTTCATGATTTCTGGTCCTCCTCCCATATTTTAAGTAGGTTCTACTATAACATCAGCAGATATTTTGACTGGGTATATGGACCCAAAAGTATAGAATGCAATCATTAAATTGCAAATGTAGTATCTTTCAAGAACTAGGGAAGGATTGTTTCTTCATTGATTCCTTCTTTTTTTTTTTGATCAATTTCATTAATTCCGTTATTCATCCCACATTCTTCTTATAAAACAGTAAACAAACACAACCTAAATGGTTTGTGCTTATATGTTTGAGGAAGTAATATTGATGAATGGGATAAACTATCAAAGATGGCATTACTAGCAACTAGCAAGTGAGGAATATACTGGAAGTTGCCATGTCATGACAGATATTGAAATGATCAAAGGGAATGTTGTTCATTCAAGAGTCTAGAGATAAAAGCTCGATCTCGGATCCAGTGACTACAGGCTGTTGAAGTATGTCGTTGTTTTTCTTGGTCAAGGTTTAGAAGCATAACTGTCCATGGTTGTTGGAATATCAGTATAGCACCTAGGTTGCTTTAGGCTTACTGTAAGCGGATTCTTGACCAGGGAGTGAATATGGTCTTCTTCTGATGTGGATTACCTGGTCTTCAACAGATTATTGTGCCTTAAAGAAAGACTTCAGCTGCTTAATTTCTTTTAAGAATCAATTTTGGTATTCTAGCACCTGAAAGTTAGGTCTTCAAATGTGGAAGCAACACAGGGAACTCTGTGTTTGAACTTGTTACTGCCTGTGCCTGTATATATGCTGTCTGAGTTAGTGCATCTTTTATGACCCGAGACTATCTTTTTCATTTGCTTCTTTCTCTTTGATCTAAGGATCTTCTTTATAGAAAGGTATGTGGTATCTGAAACAATTTAGAGTAGAGTGTTGGTAGTTTTTCGCCAGTGTCACTTTGCGTCTATTGTGATTAGTGGTTTCATACTTTTGAAACCTGAAAGACTAAATTTTTAGAATTATTTCAAGTCGTTTGAATTTCTATGATTTCTGTTGAAATAAAACAATTGATCGATAACAATTTGTTTATGAAAAACTTTTTGGGTTCTTGTGGTTAGATGAGACACTCGTCAACTCTAATGGTGTAGTTTTATGGACTTTACAGGACTCTTTTGGTGGCTTCATGGTAGCATTTGCTGGCCGGAAATATGCAGCAAGATCACCTCCTGTTTTTGTGGCAAATAATACCCACATCGTAACCAGCTTCACTCTGGTATGGAGCTTTTCTAGCAAACTCATTTAATAGATACAACAACATATTCTTCTCTAGTAAATCTGTTTTGAATGTTGGTATCTGATCAATCTGCTGTAAACTGAAATACTGTGCATGGGATATCTGACATCATGATACACGAATTACCAAATTTTATGAACTTCTCTAAAATTCACAATAATGCATCTTTTCCCTTCGATTAAGTAGATTAGATTATTTGTATCCAGATTGTTCGCCCAAAATTTTGAGCTCGAAATTGCATGAACGGCATGTATGTATCTTACCAATATGGAGATAACATTAAATCAAGGCTACATATATTATACTAGATTCCATCTCTTCATCTCAAACCAATTCAATGATTCAGAATCTGTACAACTGCAGGTACTTGAGTTTCAGAAGGGAACATTGCTGAACTTGTTTTGGAAGAATGATAAATGTGCTTCATGCCAAGGTAACAGTAATTTTATCTGCATCAACAAACAACATTGTGCGATCAAAACATCTAGTTGTAAACTCCAACAGGGTAATGTAGACTGCAGCCTCGGCATTCAGCTAGCATTCTCAGGCACTGATAAACACCTTTCAGCTCTAAATTCATGGTACGAGGTAGAAAAACTCAGGCAGTACTCCCTCTACAATTTGTATTCAAATCTTAAGAGTTCTCTCACTACTCAGTACAACAAATTTCTCTAAACTGTTGGGTAAGGTAGGTCATTGATTGTACCTTGTACACTTGTACGCTGTAGTAATTACTTCTATATTCTGGGCGGCACATCGTTTCATTTTTCATTTTCTTTCTAATATGTTGTTGTGTAGATTTCTTCTACTTGATCTCTTTCTTCAATTTACAGTTATTGGTTTGTGAACTTCTGTAAATTCACTTCAGGTTTGTTGTGTTATAGTTGGAGCTGATACTCAGCATTGTATTCTATTTGTTGGAAAACATAAATGTAACATTTGGATCTCTCTCTCCTTTGGTTGAATTTATTGGGAATTTCCGGCTTTGGTTACGTTTTATCCAAGGGACTCTGCCACGAATGACCACCCACAGGAGGTTTCGGGCTGGGCACGGTAAAATCAAGGAGTATTAAGTATTAACAAAAACTTTTTTGGCACACTTCCTCTTTAGTTCGATTGAGATGAATGGATACGAATAGCGATGAGCACTAGAGGAATTGGGCACACATCTTATCTTTTGTCATGATTTGGTGGACACGACAGATTTTGCAGCCAAGCTTCTTTTTGTTGTCGAAATGTTTCTCTGTTTAGTGTACTGTTCCGAAAATTTTAGTGTTGCACACTTGCACTATCTAATGTGAGTGTGGCACAAACTTGGCAAGATAAACAGCTTGCTCAGAACTTAGTTTGACACGGATCAACTCAGCCCAACGTCTTTTTCTTACTGTCAACAACGTACTTAGATAACTGAAATTTGGTTTTCACCCTTCTTATCCCACAGCCACTCCTGCACAGATGGTCGCCGTGCATGGGTGTTCATTAATTGCCATCTGTGAATGCTGTAAAAACATTCACTACAATTCACACACATGCTGACCTTTATATAGCTTTTCATCTTCCCATAATACTAGGAAATTTGAATACAGACTAAAAAAGTAAAGTTCCGGAACTTGATATGGAATTAGATGCAGGGAAGTATTACTCATTATTAGTAGTTTAATTAAGTCCTAAACAACCTCAGTTGGATAAGCAGATGATGTTTTCTTAAACAAATATTATAATCGCAAATAATTACAAAACTTTGCATGAATCCTTTTAACCATTGGTCTCTTCCATCTTGCCATTCCCAAAAACAACTATTTCCCCCTCTCTCTATTTCCAGTTCTCTCTTTCCGCTTGTGCCTTCATCTTTGCCGACAATCTCATAAGTACATACCATATTACCCAAGAGTGGCTCCTCAATTCCTGAAGGGTTTCGTATCCCAGTTGCTCCTCCTCGTCCTGAATCGTGAGCCCCCTCTCTCTCTCTTTGTATAAATACTTCACTCTTTCAAAGTGAAATTATTTTATTGATCTTTTCGCTTACATGCATAACTTTTTTGTTGTTACGAAAATCTGAGTTTCTTTCTTTTATCTTATGTTGATTTTAATTCAGTTCATGATCCACTGAAATGGAGTTATAAATTGAGTTTGGGTCAGTGTTTTCTTAGTTGTGGGTACCTCCTTAGTCCTTTGCTCTTTCAAGGAAACTCGAAGTGGGTTGTTTGTTTGGAAGTGAACAGTGATCTAATTTTCACTAATATAGTGTTTCTTGTTTGTGATTTCTGACCTCATATTGTGAACTACAGCTAAGGTTCCACCCAAACAAGTAGAATTCATCTTCCACCTTGGAGTACTTTAAGTATCTAGATGGTTTCAGTGTTCATCATCAATAGTTGTATAGAAATCAAATCATGAGATTTTTACTAAAAAACCTCCACTCTATCTTATTTTATAAATATGTTTTGGTTGTCTCCTTAAGTGGAATTATTGATCATCCAATTCAATAAGATTGTTTGTGTAAGTGCTGAAATTACCCCCACAATGTTTTTCCTTTCACTTATTTATTCAACTATGGGTTAGTGAAGATTCCAATTGGAATTTTGATTTGTAGGTAACACAGTTGGACCCTCAAATCTTAATTTCTATTAATAAGATTCTGGGTTTATGTTATTGGCTAATTAAGATGCAGTATTCTTCCTTCACTTATAATTGGGTTAAAGATTCAACTTTATTTTCAGTGAAGATCCCAATTGGAATTTTGATTTGTAGGCAACCTAGGTGTACCCTCAAATCTTAATAAAATTCTAGGTTGATGCCATTGGCTGCTTTAGATATACACAATTATTTGAGTTGCATCAATTGGTAATCAAATTCAAGAAGATAGTATAAGTGTTGCCCCCACAATATTCTGTTCTTTCTCTTGTAATTGGGGTTCAAACCTACTTTTTTTCAGTGAAGTTCCAATTGAATTTTTTTTATTACTGGCTAGGTTTATCCTTTGAAAAGAATCTTTCTGTTAACCCGTATCTCGGATATTCTTCAGCGGATACTTAAAATGCACACTGTCTGCTTTAGAGAATCTGGAGGAAATGTTGCTAATGCTTCAGCACTTCCTCCTGTGCCTTGGTGGGGTGTGCTTGGACCTCTAACGGTGGTGTACGGTGAGGCAGATGTTCAAGAGAAGTGCATATCTCTGGACGGGAACCAACTCTCAGTCACTCCTCACCAAGGACAGGGCGAGGCAGACTACGGTCCAGAGAAAGTGAACTATAATAATTCTCAAGTCACTGTCTGTACTGGTAATACTCCGTCTTCATCTGACTTTTTTATGGTTTCTTGGTCTGTTTCATTACACGCATTAGAGATATTTCCCCGTCTTCCTGTCTTTATGTTTGGCTTTAGTTTTCAAATGTGTATAGCTATGGTTTGGTTTGTTTAGTGTAGTTATGGGTATAACCTGGAAATATTAGTGGTAGACTGATGCTGTGCAGCCTTGGATGTAATTTGGTAATTTTTCTGTTCAACATATTTTCAAGAAAATTACGCTTCTTTTTTAAAGAGTTCTGAGAGTTTTGATCCTGACAGAATGATAATATGGTGGAACTTATGTTGAGTGTAATTCGTGAAATAAGCTTGCAAAGGCTTCAGTTATCCACCATGGATAAATGGCCAAGTAGCATGAGTCCCTTATTTTCTGAAGATAAGGTGCATGTCTAAAGAGCTAGCGAGAGATAGTAGTTGGTGAATAATCTGTAGTTTGACATGATGGGGGAGACAATGAGTGACTGCACATGGGAAAATAAGTTCTTCTCAGCTTGGTTTAGCATGATTACTTATTAGGTTGCATAGGAAGTTTTGGTGCACCCGGATTAAATAATCAAGGTCCAGGAAGAGCTATTACTGAACTCTTTGGTGTATATATGAGTGTCTCCTGTTTTATTGCCTATGCACGCAAGCAACATATGACCTTTGACAGGGAAACATTGATCCCAATCATGCACATAATACTGAAGCAAAATACCCTAACAATCGTAAGTAAATGAAAGGGTTCCTCCATTCTAGTAAGGAGACTGTTTCTACCTTTGGTTGGCCAGCTCGAACTTTTTACTTAACAAAGAATTGGATTAAACATTTAAAAATATTTGCATCCATTTCATCGTTAGATTTCAAATAAACTTCAATAACTTTATGAATTTAATGGTTGCATGATTAATAACGAAGGTAGTTACATGATTTTGATAATTCTCACTGTATGAATTTCACTATAACAGTAAAATGAATGAGCCAAAGAGAGTGAAGTTATATTTATGTTTATATGGGTGGAAGTTCTAGAGTTCCTCAACCTTTTTGTGGATGTTCTATGTGCATCCTCACCAAATGTTCTCTGGATTCATCTACATGTGGTCCCCAAGTAGACTCTTGTATAACCCATTTTGTAACATCCTTGCATATTCGTGTTCTCTGGTGGTTTTGAAATTCTGGCATGATTGGTCTGGTTGTAACTGATTTTTGAGTTATCTAGTCATTTCAGGAGGATTTTACGTTCGTCTTCGGTGCCTAATTTTATTTCTGTTTCACTAGCACAATAAAATCTATAAAGGATTGTCATTTCAGCTAGTGCTATTATTTATATGCGGCCAAAAACGAAATATGTTTTTTCCAATGTTAAAGAATCAGTTCACTTGGACAACCGTAAATGCTCTGTTTCATTTGGTTGTTTCTTGATAGTTTTACAGGTGGTCTCAAAAAAATATTCTTTTAACAGTTTACAAAAGAAAAATAGCACTGGTTTAACAAGACTATATTAATTAGTTCTTTAGATGAAGCACTTCAGTTTCACCGTTGTTGACTAACTGAGTCATTCTTCGTTCAGGTGGTAGCAAGGATTCTGGGAAGGGGAGGGAACTTTTACAAATCATCTCTCAGCAGTCATCACCCAATGACCATTCTCATTTCGAACTAGGACTTGCTCAACCATTGGTTAGAATTTCCATTTTGTCACTTTTACGACTATTGATTGTTCACACTTATGGTTACAGACTGGTTATGTAGTGGCTTGCTTTCTGTTGCTGAAATGCTATTTTGTAGGTTTGTGTAAATTACCCTTACATGGATCAGCAGTATAGCTTGATTGCAACATATGGAGTTCCCACTATGGTTGGTTTTCTTATGATGCCGAGCAATGATTAGAAAATTGTTTTCTTAATTATTTTTCTAACTTGTCATTCATATAACTGTTGCTTCAACTTTCTAACTATACGTGTTTCACAAAGTGTGCACATTGTAAGTGTCGAAATGTGTGAATGTAAACATGGAGCACTAAGAATAACCCATGCAAGGGTTGTTATACGTAAGCCAATCTAGTCTGATAAAGTATTCTAGTGTTTGGATCCTCCTAACATCGATGCCCAACCCATAATTAATCGATCTAATTGAACACTGGATCTACTACAAGGTTTACGTATAACTGTTTGCTATTCAGCTTTTTAATCATCTCTTAATATTAGACATGATTATGCACACAACTTATTATCAGTGAGCATGATAATATCTTATCTTATGCTTATGCTGAAAACAGAATTTAACCGTTATTAACATGTTATACAGCTTCAACTGATATAAGCATCATAAACAGAATCATACATATTATCAACAGATTATGAAAAGGAAATAGATAGATGATTTATCTCTAATGGGTTTAATGACTTGGACTTGTACTTCTATAGCCTCATGCTTGAGGTGATAGAGAAGATCAGAAACTTTTTCCCTTTCTTATGCAAGTCAGCAAGACCCTAGAAGAGAGTCCTAGTGATAGCCATGTGTCATCAATCTTTCCATCATGAGTTGGGTGATACCTCACAACTTGGCGATTGGACAAATAATGTAAACTTTATACTCTGTTCACTTAATGTAGCATTAACCATAAACACATGAGTAAGAAACTTATCCATGCCTTAATTTGGATTACTACGAATTTAGCTTAAATTAAAGATTAGCGTAAACCAGTCTTGGTCTGTTGCTAAACCAATAAAAAAAAAGCATAAACAACCCCATAAAAACCAAATTCTATGATTCCTTTGGTTGGAGCTAGGTTTCCAGATCTATTAAGGATACAGTCTGAGGGAGTCCTGATCTGAAAAGATACAAGATCAGATTCACGACCAATTAAATGTTGCTGGGTTGAATCGTGATTTGCTTTGACTTCTGTACCCCCAGATTGGACAATGCTACATTCAGCATGCGATATATGGTTACACAGTGGAGTCTGGGCTCATTGAATCTTGTTTTAAAGGCTCTCAAGGAGACGGGTTTTCTGTGATATTAAGTCAAATACAACACAGTTCTTCGCTTTTTATGTTCCATTATATCTTGCTTAACATCAGCTACCTTTCCGATTATAACCCATCTATACTATTTTAGCAGGTCTCCAAATTATCTTTGAACAGTGCAGCTGTAGTTAGAAGTACAATGAATTCTGATCCAGATCTATTTAATGATTGAACAGGGTCGCATGCCGTTGCCATTGAACGCCATGACAGAAAATGGACCTGTATTTGTAAATGCTAAGCAGTACCATGGAATCATGCGGCGTCGACAATCCCGTGCAAAGGCGGAGCTCGAGAATAAAGCCATCACAGCTCGGAAGGTATGACAGATTGACACTTGAAGTCTCTCATTCCATGAAAAAGTACCCCTTAATGCAGGTAGTCACTAAGTAAGTTAGTCCCTTCAGTTAATTGCATACACCTCCTACCTCGTTTCATATCCTCGTCGTTGTGGTTTACAACTTCACAGTTTACCTTAACTAGGTTCCCTCTTTGTTCACTGTTCTCTCTCTTAGTATAGACATTATATTGAATTTAGGATCATTTCACCAGAATTAGACATTTTTGGATTGGTCAGAATGGAGTTTTTTTGTACACCTCTCCGCTCGCCATCTATACAGATCTGGAGTAGGGTAACCCATGACGAGTTACCCATGTTAAGGGTGGAAGTGTAGAGTTGAACTTAAAGATTGATCTTCGGGACACTCTTCACATCCTATCCAGATTCAAGAGCTCAAGAGTTCTTTAATTTTCTAATATATACCCAAATTCTAGTTTTAAGCTGATGTACATGTACTCTTGTTTGAACAGCCATATCTGCATGAATCACGCCATCTCCATGCAAAGCGTCGAGCAAGAGGAGGTGGAGGCCGCTTCCTGAAAAAGAATGAAAATAGTGGAAAGGATATGACTGAGAAAGCTGAAGCACGAGGTGGAAGACTTTCTCATCCTGCTGGGTCTCCCAGTTCTGAAGTTTTACAATCCAAAAGTGCAAATTTGAACTCACCAGAGGTGACTAGCTTATATACTAGGGCACATCTTGATCATTTTCAGATTGATCATTTCCGTTCATCGGCTTTCCGCAGTCTCTCAAACATGACTGACAGCGGACCGAATGTTGGTATTCCTAACAACTGGGTTACAGCAGCTGATGGTTGTTGTAAACTTTTGAAAGTCTGATTTTGCAAGGGTACGGGGTTGTTTGAAGTTGTGTCACTGGATTTCCCGTTTCCTCTTTTGATCTCTAATAACAACCCCACCCTTGCTGCAACTGAATGGTTCCTCGGTTCCTTATTCGGTTGCAATCAGAAGGCAAATCATCCTTGGCTTGTTCACATTTAAGTGTTTCTAGTAGCTGATAAAATCCTGGAGATTCGAAGTTCCGTCAGGCATTTGACGTGAAATCTTTTTAGTAGTGTAAAAGAAATATGTACACGTTTCTAGTTGGTTGGGTATATGAAAAAAGAGTTGGACTGGATATCTTAATGTGCTTTAAAAATGTTGCTGTGAGCAAAACATCTTCTAATGCTGCTTGGTTTATCAAACTCCGTAATATTTTAATAAATGTATTGGACCAGACAACCAGTTGTACTGAATTCTGTGAGCGAATAATCGCTGGTATATAAGATTCAGAAATGTGTTTTGGTCTTATAATGATGATGATAAAAACTAGATAACCGGAATTTGTATCATTCTTTATTCATATTTTGCACATGCTGCAATGGATGTGTAGGATACACATACTCCTTGACAAATGCATGGATGGACGGTCTTAACATTTCTAGATGGGGGTTATTGCAAAGGATGCACTATTACGTAAAAGCATAGATTAAGCATAAAAAAAGAGAAGATCACGATTTCCACGCAGAGGAGACAATTTGCAAGTATTATCACCTGCAGTTTTAAGAAATACATCCTCGTAGTTTCAGTGAGTGCAACAACCAGAGCTTTTTAGGAGGCTGTCTCCTCCAAGTGAATAATCATATATGACCGTATATGGCTCCTGTAACATGTAAGGATACTTAGGCAGACTGGGGGTGCTTCTTGGTTTTCAGAAGTGTCTTTCTGGCCAAAGGCTTGACAGAATATACATGCATTTTGGTACAATTTATTCTAGGATAACCAGCTAGCACACTGCTATCCAACGGCCATCCCAACAACAAGGTTACCTCTGCCTCCGACCAACTGGCAAAGCTAGCTTGCCGCTAGTATATAGACTTAACATACGTTGGCTGCGAATTACAAAAAGTGGATGTTGTCAACAACAAAGTCAAGAGTGGATGTTATCAGTAACATAGTCGGCAGCAAAGAAAGAAAAGAAGAAGAAAAATCTAGTTAGCTTTGCCGTGACCGTGATAACGGCAACGTGTTATAAACCCTCCTCTCTGTATACCCTACCACCTGAAACAAACACCGCTACCAAAATAGAACCCAGAAAAGGTTTCTCTGGGATTACATTTGTTTCAATTTCTAGGGTTTCATTCTGTTTATAGATTGTGTTTTTTCAATCACAAAAAAGGAAGAAAAAAAATGGGGAAGAATGAGAAAACAGCATTAGGAAGAGCCCTAGTTAAACAACATAACCAAATGGTGCAACAAATCAAAGAAAAAGGTAGATATTACAGGAAACAAGAGAATAAAGTTCTTGAATCTGTAACTGAAGTTACTGATATTGATGCCATCATTGAAAAAGCTGAGGAAGCTGAACGTCTTTATACTCATGATAATCCTACCCCTAAGTTCCTCATCAACCTGTATGTAACCCTAGCTTCTTAAACTATTATTATTATTGGTTAATTTATGTATGTTATGATTTTAATTCTGTTTTTTTTTTATTATTTATTTATTTATTTATTGGTGTTTAGGGATACAAATGCTAACGAGAATGAAACGATGACACCGGAGGAATTGAGAGAGCAACAGTTGAAAGAGGAAGAATTACATGCCGGTAGTCTTCAGGTTCCTCGCAGGTAAATTATAGCTTTCCTTTTTATGGAACTTCAAGTTGTAGATTGATAATTTCATTTTGTTGACCAATATTCTTGTGACTGTTTTTTTTTGTAGGCCGCCTTGGTTTCCAGGGATGGAGGTGGATCAGCTTGATTTTAACGAGAAACAGGCTTTCTTAGTCTGGCGTAGAAAACTTGCCAGGTTTGATTTTTCATCAACTTTGTTGAGTGTATGAGCTTGAATTCATACATCTAGGCTTTGCTTGTAAATAATATAGATTTGTAATTAAAGAAATATGATGTGTTTAAGTGCATTACTGTAGAGTTGAGGAGGATGAATAATCTGAAATAAATAGAATTTCTTATATGATTAATGAATCATTCTCATAGTTATCAACGTGACTATCGTCGATAAGTCACGTTGATATATACAGATTGTCTGATGATTGCTCGATTATGGTTGTTCACTATGCTCGATGAGTGTTGGCTGGAATACGATTAACACTGTTTTGGATAAAGACCTTTTAGGCAATTATACATATATCTGAAAAATTACCATCGTATTCAATTCAACTTGATTTGGGTTTCTACAATCTTCTTTTTCCTTCTTTTCAGTCTAGAGGAAAACGAAAAGCTTGTTCTCACTCCATTTGAGAAGAACTTGGATATTTGGCGGCAGCTATGGCGAGTACTTGAAAGGAGCGATTTGGTAAGATTATGCAGTTATTTGTAATTTTCCATATCTAGGTAATATACTTAAATGTCTTGCAGTTGAAGTTGAGTTGGTCTGACATATACTAGAGTTTTATATTGATGTTGATTGACAAACTTATCAGTAATATATTATAATTTACTTCCAATAGAGTGGATAGTTTTTAATGCATCATGTGTGATGTTTGAGACTCATTAGAGCAGCTCTGATTAGAGTATCTACGCCATATTTTCCACCATATTGGATTGGTTTGTCGTCTGTTTAGTGCAGTGTTATGTTTTCCATTTCTAAAAGATCACTAATTTGCACGAACAGAAACTTACACTGGGATTTCAGTTATTATACTTGAAATTTTTAAAGGGTTTAGGTTACTAGATGGATGCCATCCAAAAAGAATATGTCTGCTCGATTTTCTCATATGCACCGCTGCAGTGGTGCTATCAGCTTCGTGTCAAAAAGAACATTTGCTTTATTTTCAAACTTGAGTACTAGGATGTTTACCTATTCAGGTTATCAGTAATCTTTTCTTTTTACATCCATTTTCGCAGATATGTGAACTTTATTCTTGTTATGATGTTCTTGCGCATACATTTTATTACATCCTGCAATTATAATCCATCACATGTTTTTCTTCCCAGCTTGTTATGGTTGTGGATGCACGTGACCCACTTTTCTATCGGTGCCCTGATCTTGAGGTATGTTTTTCGTAGTTTTTCAGTTTGATGTCTTTACAGTTACAGATGGTAAATCATATGCATCTGGTTTTCAATCCCACCTAGTACCAACCAATTCATGATACTGCACATGGATCCCAGTGTTAAAAGATGAACTTCGGTCCGCTTTTTATCATTATAAGGTAGTTGTTAATTGGACAACAGTATAAAATTCGGCAGGAAGTATCTAAATGCAGGGTTCAGTTCTGGTTTAAGTATGGCAAGATAGGAAATGGTAGTGTTACATGTTAAAAGGAACTAATATTATAGTCCACTTTTTTGCTAGTTGAGCTGGTCCGCCGTAGCTTGTCGTCTTTATACGTCCGACAGCTCATTTAGCAAAAATGTTGAAATTCGTACTATCATTTCCATGATGATTACTATAGTGAGTCCAAAATAGTAAAATAAAAGTGGGACCAGGTAGCTGTTACTGTCCCTCGATCATATTTGAGTTACAAGCAGTTAACATATCGAAAAAAATAATTTGTGACTCAACTCTTTTTGGTGAGGTGATTACATGTACATGTATAGTTGTAAAACTCCACGGAATTCTAAAATTACATACTTCGCGTTCCCAATTATATACATACATTGGTAAATTGCTAAAGTAAAATGAAGAATGATGATGCAAAGAATCCTTGTTGGTTAGCAGCCATGTAAATATAATCTTTTGAAAGATTCTCTTCTTTTGGAATACTGTTTTAAAACATATTGTGGTCTAAAAATTTATATCATATGTGGTACAAAGATCAATTGTTACTCTCTTACCCTTCTTAACATGAAGCTAGAGTTGCTTCCAGTGACGGACCTAGAAACTTGACATGGTGGGGTTAAGACTAAACATATTTGGTATAGTGGGGTCAAAAATAAAGAAAACAAAGAGATTCTGTGTAACACAATGATAGAATTGAGGTCTTGTATGAAAAATTGAAGAAGGACCAGTTTTTTTTTCAGTTAACCCACTTGCCTAAGGCTGGGTTCTCCTGCTGCTTCAATGCCCATGACTCAGTGGCAAAGACCTTAGGATTTTCCGAAAGCACCAAGTTGTATGGGTAGATGTATTCTTCTCCCACAAACTATTAAAATGTTAGGAGTTGTTTACTGACTTGCAATATGATGTTTGTTTTCCAAGGATCATGACCGAACTATTTATCTACTGCTTAGGCTTATGCACGTGAAATTGATGAGCACAAGGAAACAATGCTCCTTGTTAACAAGGCAGATCTTTTACCACTTTCTGTCAGGTAATTTTTTTTCGAGCTATACCACTGTGTCTGTTTTACTGCAATCTCTTTGGAACTCTTCTAACCCTTGCTATTGCAGGGAAAAATGGGCTCAGTACTTCCAAGATAATGGAATTTTGTATTTGTTTTGGTCGGCTAAAGCTGCCACTGCCGCTGTGGAAGGCAAACCATTGATAGGATTTGAGGAGCAGGGAAATTCCTCGAACAGTGACACAAAAATTTATGACAGAGAAGAGCTTTTGGCACGCTTGCAAGCTGAAGCAGAGGCTATAGCTGCTACTAGGAAGAAGAGCACTGGTTCCAAGGGTGCTGACCAAGCAGCTAAGCATGTAGTTGTAGGTTTTGTGGGTTACCCTAATGTTGGTAAGAGTTCAACAATTAATGCCTTGGTGGGTGAGAAGCGAACTGGTGTAACTTCAACTCCAGGAAAGACAAAACACTTCCAGACATTGATTATATCTGAAGAGCTGATGCTTTGCGATTGTCCTGGTTTAGTGTTTCCATCATTTACCAGTTCTAGGTATGAGATGATTGCATCTGGGGTTCTCCCAATTGATCGGATGACTCAACATAGAGAAGCTATACAGGTTGTTGCAAATCGCGTTCGAAGGCACCTGATTGAGAAAGTCTACAATATTACCCTGCCAAAACCCAAAGTGTATGAACCACAAACTAGGCCTCCTCTTGCGTCAGAATTACTTAGGGCTTATTGTTCATCTCGTGGATACGTTGGTTCAAGTGGACTTCCAGATGAAACTAAGGCTTCACGTATTATTTTGAAAGACTACCTCGATGGGAAGCTGCCCCACTTTGAATTGCCCCCTGGGTTTGAGGCTGAAGCTAATAAGGAGACTGATGTTGGTCCAAGTTCATCATTTACTGAAGATAATTCAGATTTTTCCGACGACGAAGATTCTTCAGCTGTAGAAGGCGATTTAGAGCATGCACTGAAGGATCTCGATTCATATGAGAAAGAGAACGGGTTAGCTGCAAAAAAGGCTGGAAAGCAAGTCAGGAAGAAGACAGCAACAGCATCCTATAAACAACATAGGAAACCAATGAGGAAAAAAGACCGATCATGGAGAGTTGGTAACGATGAAGGTGATGGAATGCCTGTTGTAAGAGTCATCCAGAAGCCGGCAAATTTGGGACCTATCAAGGCTTAGGAACCAATTTTATGGTTATCCAGGGGTGACCTGAGGAACCGTGCTTCCAACTTAATATTTTCTTACATGCGTTATTATAGAATAGAATTTAAGTACTTAAAAAACTGTCAGTTGGACTTATTAAGCTGTATTTGAATACCTGTAGGCTTTATAATCATATATAAGCTGTATTTGAAAGAAATGTATTTACGTTTTGCAGGGCTTTTGGAGTTTGAATTGGTATAGTTTCCATAGATTTCAGTATCCAAGAATTGCTTTGAACTCTCCTGTATTTTATTTTATTTTACCTTGAGGGATCGTTTACTAGATTGTCACTAGAGGCTTGCAGGCCTTCGTGATACAGGAAAATATTTGAATCCAGAGACTCCAGAAGGCATATATTGATAAGCCAACTCAACGGTTCATTGTTGTCCTGAATCGGACATTATCACCGAGTCTTTGAATTTTGAATTTCAACGACAATAATGACTGACTTTATCCACTTTGATCTCCTTTCTGCAAGCGCAATATCTTTTCTTAACACTCTCACTCTCTTCCAAATATGATAATTATCTGATCAACATCAAAACCCTAATCTTCTTACATTAAAACCAACCAATGGCAGCACCATTCATCTCCATGGCTGCTGCTACTACTTCTACTGCTATTTCTTCGGTTCGTCTTAGCCATCGAATTGTGAATCTCTCTCTTGATTTCTCACCCTTAACCTTAAAATCCAAATTTACACAAATAAAACCCACATTTCTAAAATTCCAAACCCCAAGTACCCATTTATCTACTCTCTCAAATTCTGTCCATTGCCATGATTCTATCTCTGTTTTCGACAGAAAAGACTACGAAAATGAAGAAGAAGAAGAAAAAGACTTCTATGGAGATGAATTTTCATATGATGATGAAGACGAAGAACTTCCAATTCAAGAATGCAGCAGACTGTATGTTGGGAATTTGCCTTACTCAATGACTTCTGCCCAATTAACTGATATCTTCAATCAGGCTGGCCAAGTTTCCTCTGTAGAGGTTTTTTTTTTGGCAACTTAAAACCTTAATAGATTTTGTTTGGTCAGTTCTCATTTGTTTGATAATTAACAGCTTACATTTTCTTGAATTGTTAGATAGTTTATGATAGAGTAACAGACAGAAGCAGAGGATTTGCTTTCGTGACTATGGGGACTGCTGAACAGGCCAAAGAAGCTATTAGGATGTTCGGCGGATCTGTGAGTATTTCAATAAAGCCACTACAGGAAATATTCATGCATCATGCTTTAAGACTTCTGACAATGTTGAACTCTGCCCATATTGAATCCTCTATAATCTATGAAATCCAAATTGATGATATTGGTTCCACTACATTCGACTAACATGAAGATGATAGGAGTTCTGTTGTTATCTAAACCGACAGTTAAAACCATTTTGCAAAACACAATTTTCTGCGAGGACTATGTTACCTGACCACATTGATGGTATGCATAACAGTTCTTCATTTAGCAGGTAAGTCAGAAGTAGCGCTTTGGCTGAAATGGTATAAATCATTTGCTATATTATGTGGATTACTCTCAAAAACAAAGATCAGTTTAGAGAATGCAGTGAGATTGCCCTCCATTAGGTTTAGATGTTTTCTTTGCAATAGGAAAAGTTAATGTTAAGGGTGATAGGTTTGTTCATGTTCCACTTTTCCAGCAAATTGGAGGACGTACTGTGAAGGTTAACTTTCCAGAAGTTCTGCGAGGCGGAGAGAGGGAGATTATGGGGCCAAAGATCCATAGAAGCAACAGAGGTTTTGTTGAAAGTCCTTACAAAATCTATGCTGGCAACCTTGGATGGACCGTCAGTTCTGAAGGTTTGAAAGATGCCTTTGCGAATCAGCCTGGCCTATTGTCTGCCAAGGTCATCTATGATAGAGATTCTGGCAAGGCCAGGGGATTTGGGTTTGTCACATTTTCTTCTGCACAAGATGCACAATCTGCGATCGATGCCTTGAACGGAGTGGTGAGATTCATTTTATAATCAACCTTCGTATATGAACTAAGCCTCACTTGCATAACTGCAAGTTAAACAATGCCGTACATGTGGCATTACTCTTATATCCTTCCAAGTTTCTAATCTCTCTTCGGTTTGTTGTTTCGTGTGTCTGCTTCTGAATATGCATGTAAATAGGAGCTTGAAGGGCGGACATTAAGGTTAAATCTGGCAGCAGAAAGGGCTAAAACCGTGGCTTCTCAAGTTGAAGAAACAAAATCAGAAAGCGTTGCAGAGATCCCTGAAAATGTTATGCAACCTACCATCAGCATGAATTGACTGACAAACATGAATGAGTGAGATGAGATGGAAACTGTCATGGTTCTCAACCTCCCTTGTAGCTTTTTATATATCGGTGCTGAGGTCATAGTCTCAAGATGGCAATCCAAACAAAGGATAATTAGAATAGGGGAACATTCTTGGGCATTCTACTTAAAAGATAAAAAGTGCTTTAGAGTAGACTTTGCGTTTTACGAGATGCACCAGCCGTGTAATATTCTGGATTGCAAAAATAAAGTCCCTTCTTGACTTCTTCTTTATTACTCACTACCTTATCTATTAGACTAATAATATATTGCATATTCTGTATAGGTTTAATGGAACTTATTATTATGTTGAAAATGGTGATATCTTCTTTGAGTTACAACCAGAAACAGGTGTGTATTGTGTGTTTCCAAAGTCTAGCATCTAGCCCGAAGCCCTTATAAATGTGGAGCTGTAGGAATTGCAGGAGTCAGACATTCACAGGTTGATTTCGAAATAAGGCAGATCTAATTTCCTAGGCTTTTTGGTATGCTCCGTGAATCAAATACTTAATTCCAGCTTTCAACGGAGATAAGAAACTTGCAAATAAGGGAATTATGACAAAAACATCATTTACTTTGGTTTCGCTGAGATAGTAAATTTAGTCAATGCAGATAGAGTGAATAAAGTGGCCATATGACAATTCCTTATAATCCAAGGTACAAAAGATTGGATCATTAAGATTTTATTTTCCGTTCAGAAGCAAAAATGGTCTTCAGGTTACAGAAAATTGTTCATCCAGATTTCAGATGTGGTATTATCTGTGGCTCCGTAGTGGCTAACCATTAAATTCCACACTAACTGGCTCTTTCCTTGGAATTGAATAACTTAAGTGAATGCATACATGGTACCACATGACTTGACTCGAAACAAGGTTGCTTACTGGATACCTTGGCTGCCATCCAGAAGAGCATCTGCTGTTGAGTCCAGATCTTGAGGAAAGAAGACCCTACAAAACCATCCAATGTATGACACTTCAATGAGGCATACCCCTAATGCAAAGAGAGAGGGAGGCAACCACGGAACACAAAAAAAATATCCAAGACCATTACATGGAATCCAATTGGAGGATTATCTCTGATACTGCATATTGCATGGATATCTACTAACACAAAACTTGTGGCCAACCAAAATTACCTGCAGGTATTGTGGTAAATGATTTTACTAAGCTGATCTGTGTCGGCAATACCTTTACAGCCAGCAACCACCTCAAGAACTTGCCTGGAAGGTCATCATGTTAATCAAGTATCAGAGAGATCCAGAATTCATTCAGGAAAACGTAAAATCTAAATCCAAGAAAAAATAATAGTTAGTTTGGTTCAACTAATTCCAGATATGCGAGCAAACTACATAGATAAGACCCAACAACAAAATTAAAAGGAACATCACCAATGTGAATGGCCAAATTAGTAGTTCAACAATTGTTGTAAGCTCAAGAGCTCAGGGGGTCAGCTGGTCTAAGATGGAGGTCAGGAACTTAGACTTGCATAATATATACTCTTTCCGTTTCTGGAAAAATGTTACTATCACTTTTTCATTTTAACTTAAAAATAGACCAATTTAAAAAAGTAATAGTAACTCTTTTCCTGAAACGGAGGTAGTACTTTTTATATTTATCCATAATATACCCCTATTAGATGAATAACAGCGGAAGGGGATAAACTTAGATGGCACGCCACCAAGGAAAGTGTTGTACTTGCTTGACTTGACAGGGCTCGTTTCGACCTTTAACGATACATTCAGGATCATACTTCTCTTTCTTCTTAGAAGGCTACGGAGATTTTACGAAATTAACTCCTGCATGAGTGTTCTTAATTTCACAATATGGTGAATCTGTTTCTATCATCATTCTTTCAACAGGAATTCCTTTTACAACCTCAAGATTCTCAGCAGTCTTCAAAGAGCGGCCATTTATACCTGTCACCACAAAATGGTGTATCAAAATCTGTGTGATCCGTGTCATATGTATTTTGACAGATGGTAGAAAAAGTAATAAAATTGAAATTCTGTTCTTGTTCAAACAAGTTCATAAGAAGGATTAGTTTCTGCAGTCAACCACATGTTTTAAGTTCATTGGTGATGCTTCAGACACTATCACTGGTTATTGAATACACTCTACCTTTACATCCTTATATATATAGCATGCATGCAGCCAGTCAGAGATCCCACCATTCGACTGGGAATACCTATGATACCTCATAGTTGAATAAACTGATCCAACAAAATATTATTTTGTAACCTTTCACTTGGATTGTCAAGAAAAACAATTGACAAACAAGTCAAGAATTCTTCGCTGGGGTCCTAATTATTAATGTTAAGGTTTACATATGTTGTAGAAGATATCACAAACAATTAGTGATTCTGAAGTGGTGTGTCAATGATTTTTGTGTTAGATGGAGTAATAGCATACATGTTCCATATTCAGAGTAATCCACCCCGTGCATTATATTACTAGTCCATATTAACAGAATATTTATATTTATGGGGATAAAACATTCAGCCTTACTAATTTAAAATCGATTAACATGAATAGCTGAATATCCACTTCAACTAAGTAATCACCTATATAGACATTACTGAAAGATAAGAGCTTATCACGATCGTCGGCACTATCAGTGAATGAATGGACAAACCCAGAAGTAAACCTGCCAACAAAAGTAAAACTATTATCAGGTTAATCCACATGAAATTTAAAGCATGACACAAGACGTGCAAACTGAGATGAAACTAACAAGGGGGAAAATCGATACAAACTGAGCTGCTCTTCTTCTAGCTTCCTGTATAAGCCATGTTGAAATCAACCTCTCTGGAACATTTAATTAGTAACTTCAAGCTCTAGCAAACCCACTGATGCAGCAGATAATAAAGAAAAGAAAAAAATAAGAGATTTTGTTCAGACTTCAAGTATTCCTAAAAACATCGACTATGAACATCAATAATTATTTAGACTTCGGTTTCCCGATTTTAAATAATAATCAATTAAACTTGAACAAGTTTAAGAAAATAACTCTTATTAATCAAATTCAACTGCTAAAAACAATATATGGAGGACTCTTTTATAGACTTTGGGAAAAACCCTAACTCGCTAGTCAATAAATGATGAAAAAAAATTTTAAACCGACTCAAACCCTAATTTGCTATTTTTGGCAAATTTTGGTCGACCAAAAATAATGAAAGTACTCGTAAAATAAAACTATTTTTCGCAAACGGTGACCAAAATGGACTCCTAACAAAGAAGTTATTAACAAAACAAAAACTTTTCTAAAATAGCAAAAACGCCTGGTTGAAGCCCTAAACGATGAAATTTGACTAAAATCTGAAGACCATGCGACAAAGTGGCATGTCTTGATCGTTGGCCCGTTTCCAATCAAAATGGACCCCTCTTGAGCTAAATTACGACACTCGGGTCTTTAGCCTCCAAATAGGTTATAGCCTGCTCATCTGCATCATTCTCCCGGGGTTGAGAGAAATTCACCCTCTAATTTTCTTGGTCATCATCATAATTATCACTATTATATGGAACCAAGTGTTTGACATTAAAAACATCAGAAGTCCGGATGTGACTTAGAAGCTTTAACTTGTAGGCATTAGGATTAATCTTCACGATAATTTCCAAGGGACCAATCTTGCGCGCCTTCAGTTTGTTATACTCGCCAATTGGAAAACGATCCTTTGTCAATATTGCCAACACAAAATCTCCTACTTTAAAATCCAAAACTCTGCGTTTCCTATCTGCCGCCTCCTTATACCTCTCATTAGCTCGAAGCAACTGTTCTTCAGCCAACTTGTGAACCTGTTGCAACTGTTGGATACGTTCTTCAGCACGAACATCAATTCTCTTCAGATCAGGAACATGTGCTAAATCTACTGGTGCTCGTGGATTGTAGCCATCAACAACCTCGAAAGGACTCATACCTAGACTACGGTTTACTGAATGATTAAATGCAAATTCAGCTTGGAAAAGTTTTTGATCCCAACTCTTCGGATTGTCTCCAACCATACACCGTAGTATATCACCCTGCGAACGATTCACAACTTTTGTTTGGCCATCACTTTGAGGATGATACGCACTACTGCAGTTAAGCCTTGTATTAGCTAATTTCCACAATTTTTTCCAGAAATAACTTAGGAATCTTGTGTCTCGATCACTAACAATTAAACATGGGAATCCATGTAGAAGATACACTTCACGGAAGAACAATTCAGCTACCTTCAGTGCATTAGTAGTCTTTTTGCAAGCAATAAAATGGGACATTTTTGAAATACGGTCAACAACTATAAATACTGAATTATGTCCCCTCTGAGTTCGAGGTAAACCCAATACGAAATCCATGCTCAAATCTGTCCAGGGTTGACTTGGAACTTTCAATGGCATGTAAACCCTGCATTAGTTGCTTTTCCTTTTGAAACTTGACAGATTCGACATCTATCCACGAATTTAGCAACTTCACGCCTCATTATTGGCCAGTAATATGACTCTGAAACAAGTTGGAAAGTCTTATCCCTTACCATGTGTCCCTCGTCATGTAACCCCTTAATAATCTTCAATCAGAGACTAGAATCAGGAATACACAATTGGTTACCTTTGAAGAGAAATCCTTCATGCATAAGGCAATCACTTCATTTGCCTGAAATGATATCATCCACAATCTCCGCAAAGTTTGGATTAGTTAGAATATGGTAAGAATATGAATCAAAATATATTACCTCAGTTCGCATTGTGTTGAGTATCATACTCCTTCGGCTTAAGGAATCTCTGCGACCAGCTTTGTGCTTCAGTTCAAAAGTGAACTCTTGCAAATAACCATCCCACTTACCATGTCTATAAGAAAGCTTCTCTTGACTGTTGATTTGCTTCAAAGAATCATGATCAAAAAATATAATGAACTCGTTATGAATTAGATAGTGACGTTAATGCTTCAAGGCTTGAACTATCGCATAAAAATCCACATCATAAGTACTATAGTTGAGCTTAGCACCATTCAACTTATCACTGAAATATGCTACAGGTCGTCATTCCTTACTCAAAACAGCTCCAATTCCCACCTTCGATGCATCACAGTGTAGTTCAAACGACTTGTTGAAATCAGGTAACACCAACAATGGCGCAGTTATCAGCTTTGTCTTGACAGCTTCAAAGGCTTCGTCAGCTTCCTCATACCATGAAAACTTTCCTTCTTTCATGCATTCAGTAATGAGTGCCATAATGGTGCTGAAGTGAGGGATAAAGCATCGGTAAAAAGAACCGAAACCATGGAAACTCCTTACCTCATATAATGTAATAGGTGTAGTCTAATTTCTCATAGCTTCAACCTTGGACTCATCTACCTTGATTCCATCCTTGGTGACGACATAACCGACAAATAGAACTCGATCTGTCATGAATGAACACTTTTTGATGGCCGTAAAATAATTTCTCCCTGCGTAGAACTGAGAGCACTTCTCGAACATGTTGAACATGCAAGTCCATGTTATCACTATAAAGAATAATATCATCAAAATAAACAACCACAAAAGTACAGATAAAGGGTCTGAGTACTTGATTCATGATACGCATGAATGTACTTGGCGCATTGGTCAACCCGAATGGCATAACCAGCCACTCATATAATCCTCTCGAGTTTTGAAAGCAGTCTTCCACTCATCATCTTCACGAATTCTGATCTGATGGTACCCACTCTTCAAGTCAAGTTTGCTAAACATCTTCGCTCCACACAACTGATCTAGCAAGTCATCTAATCTGGGAATTGGAAAACGGTATTTGACTGTGATTTTATTGATGGCTCGACTGTCAATACACATTCTCCATATTCCATCTTTCTTTGGAATCAACAAGGCTGGTACTGCACAAGGACTTAGACTTTGTCGGATCAATCCTTTATTTAGCAAATCTTCCACTTGACGACGAAGTTCTTCATGCTCCTTAAGACTCATTCTGTAATGCGTTTTATTTGGAAAGCTTGATCCAGGAACGAGATCAATACGATGTTGTATATCTGATAGACACATTTTTGTGTCTGATTTATCTCAATTCATTATCTTGATAGTGCTCGATTATGTATTAATATTGTTATTTTTATTATTTTTGTATGTGTTTTTGGAGAAATAAACTTTTGTGGAAAAATTGGCTCGAAAAGTGATGTTTACACCCCCGGTAAAAACTAATAAAGGCACCCCACAATAGTTGATAAAGGCACCCATAAGAAGTTATAAAGGCACCCAATCTTTTGAATTTAAATAAAATTGTTGGCGGGAAAGTATCTCTTTTTATCTGCGTGAATGAGTTTGTACGATTTTGAGAATATTTGGAAGAATCTTTAAGACAAGAATATTTGTTCTTGCCTTATTAATAGGATTTGCACAAGATTGGATAACTTTAAATCAAAGAAAATCTCGTCACTTGCCAAAGTCAGTTGCGTTAAAAAGGATACAAAATATTCTCGGTTATTTTGATTCGACTTGAAAGAGAAGATTTTAGTCTCAAGACAAGGCAACAACATCATCTCTCGTGTTCTAATTATGGAAACATAATCAAATCATGATATCACCGAGAGACAGAATCGAAGAAGAAAGTAAATGCAGAGAATATTTCTCATCAATGAAGAGGTTTGTTGAAGATTTGGAGACGAGAATCGAATGTTAGTTTTTGTACTATAAATAGAGGAGTCTAGAGAAGCATTGG